>JANHZU010010536.1:267475-278560 GCA_032468055.1 Acrochordus granulatus | reverse complement strand
GAGCTGCTGGGTGGGCAGAAGCTGAGGCGAGTGACGGGAGCTCACCCCGTCATGCAGAGCTGCGGACCGAACCTGCCAGCGTGCCGGCCATTCAGGTCGGCATAACTGGCGGCACTAGTCCGCTGCGCCACCGCACAAATAAACCAACTTTGTATTCCTTCCTTTTACTTCTAACAATCTTGATCTTTAGCCCTTTCAAATAAAGTCCTAGAATTTGATTTCTTTTTATTTTTAAATTGTCAGTTCTCACAAAATTCTCCAAAGCTTTAACAAGCCTCTTTTGTAAATCCAACAGGAAGATTATTCAGGTTACTCTCTTGGTTTGTTTTTTCTGTATCTCTTTTAATTATTAAAACATCACCTGGTATGTCCAGCGTAACATATTTTCCACGTCATTCTTGCAGCCTGTAAATTTTACATGTACTTTCAAATCACTATTGTTTTTATCAGGTACAAATTGTTCTTTTTACATTATATCCTTCAATATATCCAAAAATATTTTGTTTTACTCTGTAAGTCAAGTTTGTGTGTTCTTCTCCTTTAACTGTAAGTTTTACTTTTTTCTATTTCTTTCTTGTGTTCATTTTTTAAAGTCTTACTTTTTTTAATAGTTCAAAACAAAGCACTTTCCCACAGGAAACTTTCTCTGTAGTTCCAAAATCTTATTTCCAATTTTTTATACCCTTAGTTTGTTTGTAACTTTCTAAAATCAAAGTTTTAATCACCCTTTTGCTGTTCATTAAAAAAACAACTAATTTTTAACTTAAATTAATAAAGACTTAATTTAAGTCCTTAAACTTGTATTTAAAACTTCTTTCACTAAAGATTGAAGAAGGCTCACCCAGTGTGGTAAAACCTGTTAATCCAAAGGTTCCTAATAGCTGGAGAAGAGTTAACAAGCAACTTCCAAAAGTTATTAGAAAAAGAAGTAGGCAAATCCTCTGTCCTCAAAGGCACGACTGCAGTTTGAGCAAGATGACTATGGCTTTGTTTCCAAGAGCTCTAACCCTGGTGGAGACTGCTGTCTTGCAGCCTCTTCAGGAGGAGCAGATGTCTGAACCACTTGTGGGTGATCTCAAGTCCCCTCCTTGTTTGGAGAGGAATTATGGAAGAACTGATCTACTTGTCACTTCTTCTTTCCACCACAGTCACCAGCAGTGCTTTTTGCAGTTTGATCTGGTTCACACACTTTTGAGAGGACAAAATCACCCTGATTAAGATCACCAAGTTTTGGACTTCAAACTTCCCTGCACACTTTCTGTCAAAAACATTGCGATCCCATAAGTCCTTCTTTCAGCTAATGATCCTGTTTCCGTGCAGAGAAGCCTACAGAAAATTACTGACTACAGAAGTCCATCGTTTTCTGTTGAGGAAAGCCATCAACTAGCAGATGACACGAATGTGTCCCACTGCAGGTTTGTGAACAACCACCATTACCTACTGCTAACAACCCTACCTCAGCTGCATTAAGGACAGATATTTCCTCCACAACCGCATCCCTCCCTCCTCCTGGGCCTCCACCTCTGGTGATTCTGGAAAAAGATGTCTGAAGTCTCCTTCAAAAACAAAAAATCAGTTAAGCACTTGGCCCAGATGACATGACCCTTTCCTGCCTGAAAACATGTGCTGCACAACTGGCCCCTATCTTCACACAGATTTTCAATAGATCACTGGAGCTGTGCTACATCTGTTCTTGCTTTAAACGTCATCATCATCCAGTACCAAAGAAAGCCTCCATCACCAGACTGAATGACTACAGCCCTGTCTCTTTAACATCTGTAATCATGAAGACATTTGAGATTTTGGTGCTAGCCCATCTGAAAGTCATCACAGATCCACTGTTGGACCCTCTGCAGTTTGCATATTGGGCAAACAGGTCAGCAGATGGTGCTATTATACACTGCATTATATATTGCAACAACTTGACTCCCCAAGGACCTATGCATAGGGTCCTTTTTGTGGATTTCCCCAGCGTTTGACACTATCATCCCAGTACAAACTGACCCAGCTCACTGTGCCTGCCCATATCTGTAAGTGGATAACCAACTTTCTGACAGGAAGCAATAGGGGAGGCTAGGGAAAGTTACATTCAGTGCCCAGACAATCAGTACTGGTGCTCCTCAGGGCTGTGTGCTCTCTCTCTCTCTGCTACTCTCTTCTCTCTACATCAATGACTGTACCCCTGGAGACTCCTCTGTCAAATTTCTGAAGTTTGGTGGATGACACAACAGTTATTGGACTCATTAGTGATGGTGATGGGAGTTTGAACAGCTGGCCCTGTAGTGCAGTTGAAAGAACTTAGTGCTGAATATTCTCAAAACTGTGGAGATGACAGTGGATTTTAGGAAGAGTCCTCCTAACTCATCCCTTCTTATCATACTCAGTAACATAGTATCAGCCATACAGTCCTTCAAGTTTCTGTGTTCTATAATCTCCCAAAACTTGAAATGGATGACTAACATTAGCACCATTATTAAGAAAGTACAACAGAGGATATACTTCCTGCATCAGTTCAAGAAGTTCAACCTGCCTCAAGAGCTGCTGATATGGTTCTGTGGAGGAATCACTGAGTCTCTCCTTTGTGCATCTATCGCTGTCTGGTTCGATGCCACAACCATGCAGGACAGGTACAGACTCCAATGCACAGTCAGGACTGCAGAAAGAATAACTGCAGCCAGCCTGCCCTCCATGGACGACCTGAACATTGAGAGGGTCGAGAAGGGCGGAGAAGATATCTGCAGACCCCTCTCACCCCAAACACAATTTGTTTGAATCTCTTCCCTCTGGATGGTGCGATACAGTATTGCATACCAAAACAACCAGACACGGGGAGAGTTTTTTCCCCCATGCCATCATTCATTTGAACACTTGACTCACGCTATATGACAGGACACAAAGTGCAAAGACTGCTAAATTAACCCAGAAGTTCTGTCTAAAGTGTGTACGTACTTATCAGTAGATCCTGGTTCTAATTCTACACTTTACTATGTTCTTTTTCTACTAGCTATGTACTCTGGATGCGCACTTTACTGTCGAATACATAATTTTGTTTATGTTATTATTTTATGTACTGCTGCCTTGCAAGTGTACTGAGAGCTGCTCAATAAAGTACCTGAATCTGAAAGATCTGAAAGGCCTTGTCCTCTTGCTCAGGACAGCAGAAATAGGTGCACAGCAATCTATCGGCATTTGTGATCTGTGTTTCTGTTGCCAAGCCTTTGCAGTGAGAAGGACGGCTTGCCTTCTCAATCATTTTTCCTTTCCAGTTCTGTTTGGAAACAAAGTAGGCAAATGGGGGCAAACTAACTGGGTTTTTGCCTACAGCATCACTAACTCGATAGAGTTAGGTTAAGCTTGTACACAATTGGGTTGGGTTTGGTTGTTAAATTACCCGGGGATTAATTGACTGGATTAATGCTTGTTATTTTCACAATACATTAATATGCACACTCCATTAACCCAGTTAAGTGTTCTTTAGGAACCAGGTCTATGCTACTCTCACTTTTCCTCATGCTTGCACACAATCAGTATTTGAGGAAGAAGGGATGCTATAAACTTGAAATCAGTATACGTGAGAAAAATGTGATCTGGGATTGCTCAGGGGAGTAAAGTCTTCAGTCTATGAAACCATGGGGCATTCTAAGTTCAGCGATAGCAAGAAAAATAGGAGGTACTGTCATGGGTTAGGATGCTATAACACATTCTTCAGACAGATGTTTGTTTCCAAAGCACAAAGTGTCAGCTCCAATAGATAGACCAGACCATGAGATCCCTTCCACTGAAACAATTGCTGAAACGGTTTTTATTGAGATTGATCACAATAACAGAATCTTGCAAATCTGCTTGTGCTGTTCCTCCTTCTTGTATTCCAGTGAATTAGGAAGGTATCTGAGCCTCTTATGAATATTATTTCATTGCTCTTGATGAAAGAAAATAATATTGCAGGTCTAAATTTCTATGTATGTTCTCATTAATCCACGTCATGTCTTGTAGCAAAACCTCAAGAAAAATCTTGCGCACCAAATTTAACAAGGCAACTGGACTTTTGTTTTTAGATGTTGCAGAGAAAGTTTCACTTTCCATCCAAGAATCTTCTTCAATCTCATATAAAAAGAAAAATATCAAATATATGAACAGATTTCCCAAAAGGAAAGGCATTTTCCTCATGCTTTCTCATTTTTCACTTTCTTGCCCTCCATTTGTAACCAAAGTTACAATGGCACTGTAAAGTGACTTACAACTGGTCCTCATACTTACAACTGTCACAGCGTCACATGATCAAAATTTGGGTGCTTGACAACTAGCATGTATTTACGATGGTTTCAGTGTCCCAGGGTCACATGACCACCATTTGTGATCTTCCCAGCTGACTTTCAACAAACAAAGTCAATGGGGGAAGCTGGATTTGCTTAACAACTAAATGATTCAATTAGCAACTGCAGTGATTCGCTTAACTGTGGCAAAAAATGGTCTAAACTTTCACTTAACAAAGGCAGTTGCTTCGCAGTGGTAATTCTGGTCCCAATTGTGGTTGTTAGTCGAGGACTACCTATTCAGCCTTTTCCATCGTTACTGGTTTCTCCTTATAAATGCCCATAACAATAACTTCTTTTTTAATTGCAGAAACTTTTTCATTTGAGCTCTTTTTATCAACGGTGCAGCTGCAGTGCTTTGTCTGAGACAAATAGCTGGTGATTTTAAACATTTTATCACAGGTCACAAAATACCATCAGGAGCTGAGCAAAAGACTACTTTTTCCATCTGCTAACTGAGCTTTCCTTCAACGTTGTGGAAAGAAAATATTCCTCTCCTTTCGTTCCATTCTTGAGATTAAGATAATTGTCTTAGATAATTAGATAATTAAATTGGTTTTTAAAATTATTTTTGTCTGCCTTTACCAAAGAGTGAAACTGAGTAGGTTTAGACATGGTAAAATAAAGCAGTTACTTAAGCTAAGCACCGAGAAGAAACTTACAGAATGACATTAAAGATAAGGCCTCTCGACAAGTGATGCAGGTAAGTATGGGATTAAGAGAGAAAATAAAAGCATGAACATCTGCCCTTTTTAGTATGCTTACTGTATGCTGTATTCTCAAATGGATTTTCTTGTTCTTAAGTTCTGTGGCAGCCTTTCAGACTCAATACCCACACAAACATTTCTGATGTCTCTTAGGCGATGTAATTTCCTTGAAACCACAATGAGGCTTGTACTGCATTATCTCAGGCAGGGGGGATACCGTATCAGGATGAAATACGCACACACATCATTAATCTCATAAATAACCATTATGTATGCAGAAACAACTGTATTTCCTCTAGTTTCTGTGGAGCATTCCCTATAAATCTGGGTAGTGGGTCTGAAATCAAGCAGAGAGTACTTAATAAAAAAACGCAACACTAAATTTGGCACTGTTGCTTTGCAATAATTAAAAAACACAAGCTAAGCCTCGCGGGATGGGGCTTTCCACTTGCTTCTTCCAGCATTGCTCTTTCACAGTGTCAACAATGAGCTTGTTTAGAAAGGCCACAATAAGCTCTCTCCGTAACAACTGGCAACGAAGGGTGTGTTGCCTCTTAAAGAGGAGAAGTATTTGATATGGTTATTCCTGAAGTGGGCCTATGTTAGACATTGCCAGCCGGATGATCTCCCAATTTTTTGGACTGAACTAGTATCGCTAAACAGCAAGAGTTAACAAAAGTTGCAAAAATTCCAACGGGCACCACGTAGCGTGGCATGAAATACCACAAAGCAACACAAAATTTGAATAGATGATAAAAAGAGTGCTATACATTAGAAAATTAGATCAAGATAAAACCAGGGCAACCATCAAGAACTTCAAATGGCTGTTTTTATAAGAACAGAACAGAAGTAGCCATCTGTGTGCTAACAGTTGGAAACACAACTGCAAGAAGAAAACTGAGTTGTTCACGTTCATCCTCCACCAGTAACTTGGCCTTGATTTCATCATAAATGAGATCCACCAGGTTGTCAGCAGTAACTGAGATGCTGCTCAGCATCAGAAAAGCTCCCTTCAAGATATGCCAAAGGCGTGGTCTGCAGCTGAAGGATATAAAAATCCTTTCCAATAGCACATTGGTAATAATAAGCAAAAAAATGCGATTATTTTTATATAGCAATGGTACCAGGATGAAAATGAAGATGATGGTATTGCTGTAACATCCCTATTGGCATCCTTTCAAGAAACCCATGCCTGATGTTTTCTCTATTCCAGGAACTGAGTTCCCTCAAATGGGAAGGGGGAAAGAAAAGCATTTGTAGGATAGGCAACAAAAGCGTGGTGTGTTGATTCCCTGTGCAGTGATGGAGAAAATCTGCGTTGCGCTTTATTAGAAATGTTCTTTTCCTGAAAAATCACGTGCTTACGAATTTCTCTTGAACGCCTCTCAGTTTTGGCTTGTCTTCTTGTTGAAGGCAGCAGAGGAAGGTGCTGCTGATGTTGTGGCACAGCTTTCTGTCACTCTGAAGTCTTCTGATTGTCCACACTTCCTAATGTGCAAAAGCACCATCTGGTGCCTTGGCAATGAATGAAAGATAGGAAGCTAGACAAGCCACAGACTATTAGAGAGAGTGTTGTATGGTGAAAGAGAAGATACTTGAACGCATCTCTTTGCACATGTGTCTCGTAACTGAGCGTAGGGAATTGTACGCCATTCAGGAGGAACTCTCAGACATTTTCTCTTTTGAAAAACACAGTGAAAGCGAATGATATGGGCAACCATGTCTGGTCTGGGAAACTAAATGCATACTTGGATGAGAGACTGCCCAAGACTTTCGACGAGGCTGGGAACTCATAAGCCACCCTGGTACATGCTCTCAAGGATGAACCACTCCCTTTGCTGTGGCTGTCTCCATGGAGTCACCAAGAACTGTTTGTAATTTGTGGGAATCTTTTACTTTTTATCATCAGGGAGAGAAAAATATACATATATTTTTTGCATGTCAATAACTTGGATTCAACATTAAGATCTCCATCAGTCTCTGAGCTTTTTCCTTTGGCACAGGTATCAGATAATTCATGCAGTTACGCTGAATTGGCGCAGCGACAGAGAAGTTCAGTATTTCAGCAGTAAACAACTGCTGGCTCACAACTGCCCTTCGCCACTGGGGCGAGTGCTGGGTTTTTGTGAGAGAGAGAGAAGGAGAGGGAGAGGAAGAGAGATGTCCTTAAGGGAGACAGCTTCTGTTTTATTCTTCCTTACACTCCAATTACTTCATCCATTTAGTGTTGATCTCAACTTCTTCTACTGATGATTGCATGGATTATTTTATTTCTACTCCACTTAGTTCTCCATTCTGGGGCTCCAGGATGTGCTGTTTGCTTCCTCTGAAATGTTCCTCCAGCTCACTTTGGCCGGGTGTTAATCATTCTCTCCTCTGCTGGATGGATTTCTCTGCAGGAGCTAATATTCAGGAATGCTTCTACAAATTCCTTCTCTCTGTGTGTGTTTAATAGATAGTCTTCTTTCTTCCAGTATGTTGTCTGATTATTGTACTGCAATTTGAATTTTATTGAATCGTTTTAGAGTATAATTTATCTCTGATCCTGAATACTTATCTATGGCTGAAATAGCCTCCATTATTTCAATCACTCATTCTTGTTTACCTCTCTTCTTTTCTGTCACTTTTCTTTCTTTCCACACCTCCCTACAGGTATTTTCTGCGTTTTCACATCTGTTCAATCTTCCAGTATCCAATTTTCCTTCTAATACAAAATAGCATATCATTTCAAACCATATAGCCCATCTCCATTCCACCCTCTGAACATGATTTGATTATGGGATAAAGATTTCATGCAGTAGGCCTATTTAATTTTTTTTTTAAAAGAGCTGTCCGGTGAATATATTACAATTGCACAATTGTAAGTAGTGTAGTAAAGATACATTTCTGAATCTTTAGCACAGAAATTGCATTGCAGTGCTTTATGCTGCAAGACACACATTAAAATCATAAGAGGGGAATTCAGAATCAAGCCAGTAAACGAAGATAGGGTGGGTTGTATTTATAATTCACATTTCAATTATCTGAAGATTTTTCCGTTTGTCAAGTTTTGCCTGCTTTTATCTTTCAATCCCATTTCCCAATAAGCTGTTAAGGTGCAGAGTTTGGGAATGCTATGTCAAACTAAATCCCTTTTTGCAGCCCTAACATGATGAGGCAGGAGTTCCTCTCTCATTTGAAGGGAATTGTTTTTACCTGGTTCAGAAATGTTCTTGCAATTATGGACCAAGGATGCTTTTCCTGTTTTAGTGCTATGCCTGTTTTAATGGGAAGCAATATGAGTAATGACATTTCTTTTCTTATAATGGTTATGTGGGAATGACCTTGAAGTCGGAGGAAGAGCTGCAAGCTGATCAGTCAACAGTCAGATAAAAGGCCGGTGAGCCCACAGAACAAACAGGGCATGGCAAGTGTCTCAGAAGGGACTCTTCACAGTTACTTGGACTGTAAAGGCAAGGTGGAAAAGATATATTTTAAGATTTGCAAGATTCTGTTAATTTAACTTTACAATAAAGTTAGAGCTAGTACTTCCAGGCTTGCTTCTTGTCTGGACTACCTCCCAAGGCTGACTCACATAGTGACTACACAGTATATTTATGCAAAAAAGAAATGATAACAAATTAGATTTCCTAGGGCTCAGTGCTTTTCACAATCTTTCTGGGTTTATTTATGCTTTTCTTTCTACTCACACATTACAGATATTAAAACTATGACATGTGTAATGCAATATGTGATTTTAAAAATATATATTTGTAAAATTAAACTGAATTTAAAAAATATAATTAAAAAAACACACAAAACTCATCGCAAAAAGTGTGGGAGCTAAATATGGATGCTGCCTTATGTTAGTTCAGAGTGGCATCAGGTTTTTGGCAAGAACTTTCAGAACATTGTTGGCCAGTGCAGTTTTTCATGGAAATGTCAGAGACTGAAAAATATAATTTTCTCTGTTGAAGGGAAGCCAACAAATTGGTTGCTGATGCAGCTGCAAGCAAACAATAATACTTCAGCTACCTACTCCTGTGCAGCCAGGCCCAAAAGAGAAGTTTCAGGTGCCCAATTTAAAAGGCATCAAAATACCACAATCATCTTGGAAGTGGATGACTATCTATCCAACTCTTTTACCAGCTATTTAGTTATACCCCCAATTGCTATTTTCATAATTTCACCCACCTCCCCATTTCAGTCATGGTGCCTTCATATTTACTCTTAGCCTTTCAAATGTTTTAATACACTGAGCTTTGCAGTGCTTTACATCGGAAATTTCTTAAATGTATTGTTTCAATTATTACAAGATCATCTCATCCCTGTGCTTTAACTTCCTAGAGGCATCTGCAATGTGGTGAGCATTTATGAGCAAAGGGGACTGCTGTGTACAGATTTATTTAACAGCCTACTGTTTAATTTCCCAGCCTGAGCAACCTCCACACTCATGGACTACAGTTCCCAGGATTTTCTGCAATGGAAAGTATTGCCCTACAGTTGATGGCTAACAAGTCATCTTCTGCTATGGTCCAAATAACTTTAACATGAGAACAAACTAGTATTAAGCATTAGGTAAGTTAGTGTGAAGATGTTTTAAATGCAACTTTAAACAATGCTCAGAAGTTAACATACCTGGCAGGAAGACACAGAATAATTCTTCATGCTGATTTTCAATGTACTTGATTCACCAACCTTAGTTGGAGGAAATGTGTAGACATCTTCTTGGGCATACACCTCTTTCCTAGTTTAAAAAGAGAAAAACCACTACTAAATTGAGAAGTTTCTTAAAGCTGCAAAATATATTCTATAATAAGCCCCAAACATGTCTCTGTTTTAGTTTTAAGAAATATCTGAATTCTTTTTCATGGTAGCTGCATGAAAAACTGAGTTTTCCCCAATTTTTGTACAATACTAATATATTTAGTTGAGCAATGTGTATTCATATGTCGATTGCTTCATAATTTTGCATTTCTTATTTGTTAAGGTTCTGAATGTAGAATATTTTTCTTTCTTGTTCTTTGTTTAAGAAAGTCTACTATCTGGGAAAAAGCTATTTAGGATTACGTACTTAATAAGCTTTGATTTTTAGATTATCAAGACTGAAAAGCACCATTTATATTCTGTCAGACATTATGGCAAGAGTCACATATTTTGCTAAGCCATAACTTAATTCATGGTTTATAAAATAAGCCACAGTAGCTTGGCTTGTACATAATGTTATACCACAAATCAGGACCCATAAATAAATAATGATTAGTTCACACATCAGACTGAAAACCTACTACACAAATCTTGGTTCAGGACAAATTTTTGGCCTTGCCCAAATTATGTAGCAGTTGTATCATAAGCTTTGTGGATCTCATAAAGTACGATTAATTATAATGTATATTTAAAATGTTGACAGAACTTTCTTTATAAAAAATGAATATGCAGAAATATATTTTATGAACTGTTCAATTTACATACCATATGTTATGATCAAATATACTAAGGTATTCTCTTTTTTGTGATACATCTCGAATATTGATTTTTACCAATGCCGATGTTGGTACTTTGTTTTTTAAGTGTATATTGCTTAGGATACCCTGTTACAATATAGAAATTACAAAATATATTAGAGAAGGACTATGCTTTTGTTATCCATAAATTATTCAGAAACAGGATAAACAAATTAATTTTATTCTACAGAAATTAAGTAAGCCAGAATTGTTTCTTAAATCTGATAGCATCATGTTAGAGTTATTATCATTATCTTTGCTAGAGTGTAGGAAAAGATGTAATAGATAAGTGTTAGTACTTTTCAAGTGCAAGTATTTTACAAAGTACATTACAGAAGACTTCACAAAATTGTTGCTGTTAAGTCACGCAGTCGTTTCCGACTCTTCGCGACCCCATTGACTGCATAACGCTAGGCCCCCCTGTCTTGCACTGCCTCTTGGAGTCCTCCCAAGTCCACGCCCATCACACTGACTATGCTATCGATCTCATCCTCTGCCATCCCCCTTTCCTCTTCCCTTTAATCCTTCCCAGCATCACAGTCTTTTCTAATGAGTCCTCCCTGCGCATTATGTGGCCAAAGT
>JANHZU010010536.1:256241-267375 GCA_032468055.1 Acrochordus granulatus | reverse complement strand
TGGATCATGTTGGGAATTGGAGACTGTTTGCACACAAAGCTGTGATCCATCCTTTGCCTGCAAACAGTCTCCAATTCCCATCATGATCCGGAAGGGCAGATTTTAAAAAAATGGCTTAAATGGCTGTGACCCATCCAAGGACGTGCAGTGGCACAAGCAGTTAAGACTCTAACTTATCATTCAGAAGACTGGTGGCTCAAGTTTGGGTCCAATAGTCACCATGTAACAGAGTGAATTCCCATTGCCTGCCTAGCTTCTGCCAACCTAGCCATTCAAAAGCATGTAAAACGGCAAGTAGATAAATAGGTACCATTTTTGGTGGGAAAGTAACAATGTTTTCTGTGCCTCAGTGTATAGTCATGCTGGCCACATCACCACAGAAGCATCTTCAGGCAATGCTGGCTCTTCAGCTAGGAAATGGAGATGAGCACCACCCCTAGAGTTGGGCATGACTGGCAGGGGAAACCATTACGTTATCTGTGACCCTTCTGTAATGTAGAGTCAGCATCGGATGACCTTGGTTATGGAAACAGGTTGGTGTGGTCTCAGTTAACCGACGGGAGAATTTGGAATTCCAGGGCTGTAGGATTGATTGGTAAATTTAAAATATTCCAGAAGGCGGCAGTGGCAAACTGCTTCTGCACTGTGGCTGAGAAAACTGCATGGCTCTGTCCAAGTAGCCAACAGAATCTGAGCTTGGCTTGAAGGCATCTTTTTAATAATTTCTACCAAGCTCTGATCTCTCCAGATCCTATTATCTTCAAGGGCCCGTAGATTCTTTCAAATGAAAATGATAAAGAATTGCACCGAATCAGCTCTATCTTATTCAGCTATAATTGTGCTCTTATTTCTATCTAGTAGATATTTCACCTTTGGGAAGAACAGTGTTTGGAAGTCATGTGATTCTGTATTTGTGGCATATTTCCAGTCTGATAGCTGTTTTCTTCTACTTATATGTTATTTCAATGAAATCTGTCTTCCCTCCATTAGCCAGATGTTCTTCTCCAGTGCGTACAAAATCCTGCTCTGTCCCCTGATTTGTAGAAAACTGATGCTAAGTCTACCTCTTTGATTTGTGATAAATGCCTGCTATTAGTGTTAAGATATGTTTTCCTCAACATGGCCACGGTATCTTCACAAAATTCTCACCCATTAAAAATAATAATGTTATAAGTTTGTGTGCTATTTCTTCCTGATTTTCAATTTGATTCATTGGCAGAGAAACAGCAAATTTAGGATCTGTATTCGGACTGGCCTAAACAGGCATTTGTGAAAACCCAGATTCATGTACAGCTGTGTTACGTATGTAATTTTATGACAGAGATCCCAAACTTTGGAGATAAGAATACTGTATATATTTACATTTTGGGTAACCTGTTGTGTTCGCTTTTGCAAAATTGCAACTAAGTGGAATATAAAAGGAAAGTCTCGGTTGAGATCAGTACACAATGATTTAAAGGTGCATCTCTGCCATTTTCTTGGCAACAGTTCACAAGAAGTTTGCTTTTTCCCAGGATGTTCTTTACTTTCTGGTCTACTTTTATTCCCTGGTGGTTTTTCCTGAAAGTACTAAGAAATAGGAAAGGGTTGAATGAGTGAACCATTAAGGGAGGACTTTTAGAAATGATTACCCAATCTGACAATGAAGACCAAGTTCCACCTTGATTTTCTTTAGTTTAAGATGGGACAAAGAGAAACTTGGAGAAGCTTTCAAGAGCAATCTCAGCCACTGAGGTAAGTCAGGTCAAGAGACTGGCTTGGCTGGAATTACAGGGATTTGTTATTGTAAATACAATAGAATAGCAACGTCTTGAGAGCCCATCAGAATTTCTCTCTGCTTCATCATATACCAGACAACATTAAGAAAAAGGTAGCTTGAGTTTCTTTCACATACAGTCAACTTTTTCAGCTCTTTGAAGGGACAGATATTGAAGTTGAAGCTCAAGTACTTTACGCAGGGAGGACTCATGAGAAAAGACTGTGATGCTGGGAAGGATTGAAGGGAAGAGGAGATGGGGATGGCAGAGGATGAGGTGGATGGACAGCATAGTCAGTGTGATGGGTGTGAGCTTGGGAAGACTCCGGGAGGCAGTGCAAGATGGGGGGGCCTGACGTAATGTAGTCCATGGGGTCGCGAAGAGTCGGACATGACTGCGCGATTGAACAACAACAAATCTTTTTTGAGCATCCCCTCTTTACAGCATGCTAATTTCTTTTCCCTACCCAAAGTCAGGTCTATTTCCATTACAATTGACTAGGTTTGTCTCCTGCATACAAGAAATACACCAGCAACAAAACTTCAAATTTAGTCTCATTCCTCCAAGGCACTCTCTGCCTTTCCTGATAATCTTGTCATTTTTATGGCGGGCAGGCATATTTCCAAATAAGCACTGGACTTCAACTTCCCATTACTTGTATCTTCCAAGAAGGTGCATGCTGTGCTATGCATTTGGAGCCCAGAAATATTCTTGCAAAGAAATATGACTTGGAGGCTGTTGGTTCGCAGCATGCCGAACTTCCTAAGTTTTAAACTTAAAAATGAGTATTTAAAAAATGCACAATCAGAACACTTGTAGGGAGGCCCTGATGGGCAGCAAAGAGACCGTGCCCAGCAACTGTGTATCCAAAGAGAACCACATTGTGGATTCCAGGTTTAGCTCCTAAGCCGGTTTATTGGAGGGGATGTGTGTACATAGAGACTGACCTCTTTGCAATTTAAAGTCCTTTTAAATGAAACATCTGGTAGGATTAATGCATTTTTTTCAAATAATACATAATTCCTGCATATAGAATCATGAATGGGGAACAGTTTTGGAAGCAAGAGATTTCTGTCTTAAAGGACTTGGGTATATCAAAGCAAAACTCAGTATGCCTGCATTTATTACCAGCAATAATTTCCAAAGCAGAATCTTCTGAGAAACAGTGTAGGGGCAGATAAGAGAGACTTCAGAAGGCACCCTGGTTTTCTCTTCTGGCTAAGGTATTCCAGCAAAACATTGAAAAATGTGGACAAACTGCCACTTTGCCCCCTTGCTCACATGGAAAGATGATGGCAGAATGAACTCCATTTCCAAATGCCCAAGACACCTTCTCTGTGGGGGTTATTAGAACAGCTCCTCCCTGAATAAAGGGGACAGGAGCACAGCAAAAGCAATACCCCACAATCTGCTAAAACCAAACAGCATCAAGTTTTGCAAGGCATGGATACTGTAATGACATGAGACTGAGTGGCCACTGGGGAAAATTGGATATCCTCTTTGGGAAATAAAGTAGACAGTGCAGTCATTAAGCAAACCCATTGCCCCTAATGGGTATTTCTTGTTAGAAACTAGTAGCAAATGCCAGCTCTGTCAAAAAATCATGTGATTGCAGGATGCCGTAAACAGCCACAAATGTGGACCAGCTGCCAAGTGCCCAAAATGCAATCACTTGACTGCAGGGGATGGATCAGCCATCAGTACTTGGAATCTGGGTCGTAAACACCTTTGTTTGGGTTTGTCGTATATTAAGGAGTACCTATGCACTGCATTATCTTTTGTAAGAATTGGCAGACTGTAACAAAGACTTGTGTACTTGTGCATGTGTAAATTTGATGTCGACATCCTTGTCTATCTTTCCTATCAGATGTCAGTAACTTCAGCAGACAGGTTGATGATATCAGCCATCATAATTTACTAAGAGAATTTTGATGAACATTTAATATTAAATGTGTATCAGATGTGATGTCCTTTCATAAATTCACACCATTGGATTAATATTTTAACTTCTATCTCAGATACTATTGCACGCCTTCCCTGTGTTGTAAAGTTCCCTTGAGGATTAGTCTGAAATGTGCTGTAAGGTCACCTTTGTTGGAATAATCAACTAGTAACTTTTGTGAAAATTTTATGGTCATCTAAAAAATAAATCCATTAAGAAAATGACAGAATTTTAGCTCCAAAACCAGGAATCTCATGTTCTTGTGCTTTCTCTATGAACTCCAGATAGGCCTGATTTTCTCTGACTTGGGAACTTGGGAATTTCTCTTGAGAATTTCCCTGGCCTGGGCAGTTACTATCTTTTCTTACTTAAGCTGCCTCTTCTTCCTTGCAGTTAGTTCTTTTTCTTCCCACTGATGCCAAACTAAGACTCTTCTAAGTTGTTCTATATAAAAACTGCAGAAAAATCCCTTTTGAAATTCAGGTAAAGATAAAGGTTTTCCCTGCCAGCCTTGTCTGACTCTAGGGGGCAGTGCACATCTGTGTTTCATAGCTGAAGAGCCAGTGTTGTCTGAAGATGCTTCCATGGCCATGTGGCCAGCATGGCTAGACGCCAAAGGCACACAAACACTGTTACCTTCCCACCTATTTATCTACTTGCATTTTTACATGCCTTTGAACTGCTAGGTGGGCAGGAGCTGGGGCAAGTAACGGGAGCTCACTCTGTTATGTGGCAGCGCCTGGGTGCCGAACTGCCGACCTTCCAGCTGGCAGGCCCAGCATTTTAACTGCTGGGCCACTTTGCTCACTTCGCATTTTCCTCTTTTGAAATTAGAAAGACATAGAAATGATGCCAGAGGCCCTAAATTAGGGCTTCTAAAGCATGCAATAATTTTAATAAAGCAAAAAGAGCATCTCCAAAATTTTCCACAAAATCATGGAGGGGATGGGGATGAGGAAGAAAAACTAGATAGCTGGGGATAGACTCTAACCACTTCACAAAACTGTCAAATTGTTAAATCCTTTGTTCACCCCCCCTCCGAAGAAATGTAAAATTTTAAAAACTGCACAGAGTTGTTGGGAATCAGTTAGCACGCTGATAATATTAATAATACATATTAATGATTATTTTTATTTAAATTAATAAAATAATAAAAACATAATAAAAATGAGGCATGACCTTGACATGGTTGTGAGGCTTATGTGCTCTGAGGAAGATGAGAACCGTGCTAGATGTTCAACCATACTGGACAGGTCTTATAAAAAATATGGTGAGATGTACGTTACAGAAACTCATACTGGCTTAATCATTGCCCAGGTCAACAAGTTTCTGGACATTTGGGTGAAAACTGGGCTACAGGATTTAGGATTATTGGCTGAGCAATCAGGGTCAGCAGCCGCAGAACTAGTGGAAGAAAAGATGTCAACCCATTGCAGGTATACAAATTCTGAAAACAAATAATGATCTCTTCTTACAAATCAAGTCCAGTAAGAAGAGGATACCTGCAGTAGAATGATTGTGGCAAAAGAAAACAAAGGTGGTGCCAATAATAATAGACTCCTTGGGTGCGATCCCAAAACAACTGGAGCACTACTTGAACGTCATTGGCATCGACAAATTCACTACTGGTCCATTTCAAAAGGCAGCATTACCCAGAACAGCTGACGTCCTGCAGCAATACCTTTAACAACATCAAAGAATAGCATGTGCCTATCCCAGGTCCTTTGGAAGGACTCAATATATGGACAAAAACATCAAATCCAATCTAAAGATCTGGCTGACTGTGTGATGAACAATGAAGCAAAGGTAGTACCAAGAGCAATAGGCACTTTGGATGCAGTCCCAAAGCAACTAGAGCACCACTTGAACACTATCAGCATTGACAAAGTCACCATCAGTCTATTAAGAAGGCAGTGTTACTCAGACAGCTTACATCCTGCAATGACAATTTTAACACCATCAAAGAACAACATCTGCCCATCCCAGGTCCTTGGGAAGGACTCAGTAGGTGGACAAAAATGCCAAATCCAGTCTAAACATCTGGCTGACTGTGCGATGAACCGTCATGCATCTCAGTTACCAAAAAGCTTTTCAAACGACAATATGATTTATCTTGCTATGCTCTTTATCCAGAACCACAAACTTTACTTTCCCCGGCTTGGGAAATACCAACATTAGAAAACGTTGCCCTGGGATCAGGTAAATGTAGTGGGGAGAAAAAGAGCAAGAGAAGAGAAGTGGATTTCCTTGTCTGTATTCAAAATCTGAACATTCAAGTTGGGACTTGCAGATAAATCATAGTGAGTTCCATAGTCATGCCCTTCTGTGGCATACTCCATTCCATGCTCTCGTCCACATCACAACTATTACCATCTCCTCATGTCCAGTTTTCTGTGGCTGCTTTCTCTAATGCTACAAAGCATTGCGAAATGAAACCCTAGGGAAATTCAGAACATTTTGCCCTAAGATGTTCCTCCATTAAAATGTCCTGCAACAAGGGTAGTTATACCCCAATTAGCCAATTTCCATCCTTAAAAACTACATTGTTATCAAGGTACAGTTTTTATGCTTAAACTGTGTATGAATTGTGAAGTGAGGTTGCCATTTGGAAATCCCTAAAAAAAAGCATGCTCCTGTTGTGTGTGTGTGTGTGTGTGTTTTTAATAATTAAAAAATAGAGTTAGGGCTCTTGGCCATCCTCTAAAAATTAAATGCAAACTCTATTCTTCTATGTTCTGATCTGGTGAATCTCTATACCAGTTTTTAAAAATAAAGACAGGTTGAAAGTGTGCTAGATCAGAAATCTATCTCTTAGTGTCCTTATAAAAAAGAGTGGGCTTCTTTGCTTTGTTTCGCTTTGCTGGTGTATTTTTTGCAAAGATGTACAGCAAGAATGTTCGCAGAATCTGTCGCCATATACTGTATTTCAGTAATGCAGCATATGCATCATTACCTTTCTGCAGTCTGAATCACTTTGTGTGGTTTTTGGAAGCTAAGAATCTGTTATTGAAAAGGAAGGGCCATAGCTCAAGAGGAGGATACATGTTCTGCATGCTGAAAGCCTCAGAATCAGTTCATGATCTCCCCAGACTGGGCTGGGAAGGCTTTGTGCTTGAAACACCTGCTATACGTTACTCTGTTTCATCCATAACAATAAACCAGAATTCCAAGGAATCCTGGCTTATTGTTAATAAGCAGTATGCACATACATAGGGAATGCCAAGTCATGATCAGTGGTTCTTCCTCTCCAATGACAATGAATAAGTAAGCCAGAAAGTAACAGGAAGAAGCTTACAAAAAGCTTATAATGTTAAAAATGCACCCAATTCTCCACGTTCCAACCCCAAATCAAGCCAGAAACTAACCAATGCAGAGATCAAATCTGCTCTGGACTCTGAGTTCTGGATGTGATATCATTCTTTACTTGGATCTCCAATACATAATAAGACTGAAAGGCTAACAGGTGACCTGCATTGTTCCCATCCTCTAAAATAATCAATGAAATAGTTCGACTCTTCCATTCCATGAATGAGTAATCATATTAGTGATATGATTAGGCTGGACAGTATTAAATAAATATTCCATACTTTTAATGATAAGCTTTCTATGTTTTAAACCAGGAGTTCTTAAATTTTGCTGTACTGAAGCTGTGCACTGTGGCTTGCACTGGCCAAAGAAGGGGAGTAGTTCAGTCAATCCTTAGGATCTGCATATGAAAAAAATATTGTTTTTTTTTAAATATGGTAGAAAAGGACCAGATTTCAGGCTTCTTTCTTAAGCGAAGCATCAGTCCATCTGTTCTAGAGACCATGAGAAAGAGAATCATAGTGAAATATAGTGCAGTTGCCAAGGTTGTACAATATAATCCCTTTCCCCTAATTTCCTGGGAGGTCTCACACCCATTGTTTAAAAATTCCCAGGGTACAGGTTATTCTTCCAGCTTAGCACCTTATTACTAAACTTTCTTAAGACTGTTGCTTGTTAGGGTAGCAGCAACCTGGGAATCCTAGTTTAACTTGATTGGAAGGATGAAGACAGGAACAAGTGAACAGTACAGATGCTGTTTAATCATGCTAAACCAGTTTTCCTTGAGATTTTATTGTAACATGCAGATGGGATCAAGGTTGAGAACAGTAGATAATACATAGCAATATTTTGACATGGTAATCCACTGCTTTGTATGCCCTCTTTGCTTGACCCGTAGAAATTCATCAGTGCAATGGAAAGATGCCTTCAGATGTTTGGTGTAGAATCGAGCTTTGCAGTCCCTGATATATGTCCTCCTTTGTTTGTCTATCTCTGTGCGAATCTTTAACTTTCCTTTTGACATAAATTCAGTTTGAAAAGTGCAACCTTTACTTTTCCAAAACCTTGTGGGAGGAAAGAGAAAATCAAATGCTAATCTTCCCTGTCTGTGTTCTTCTCTGGGTGTCTGTATGATCTGCCGGTGAAGGAATTTAAATCACCTTGAAACCAGCACAGCAAATCAGATGCAGCTTTTGTTCGCTCCAGGCTGAAGAAGTATAACTAAAATGTGAAAGGAAAATGGCATATTAACAGTGCTGCAGCGTACTAATGTTTAACTGAGTTTATACAAGTGACTGGACTACATCACCAAACCGTGATGTCTGTGGTTTGCTTTCTTGTAACTCCAGTAAGATACTTGAGTTATTGACAAGGAGGCTTTTGTGGTTCACCCTAGAATGTCTTTCTCACTTCTTGAACCAGACCGAATAGTGTAGTTGAATAATTAACTGATTATTAACATAATGTTATTAGGGTTATATAATAATATAATAATTATATAGCATTAGGGTTATATAATAATAATTTTATTATTAACATAATAAAACTCTCCATCTGGAAAATGTGTAGCAAAAATAGGGTGTTTATGAGTAAAACATCCTTCAAAAGTATATGATGTTAAATAAAATGCTTGCATTTTATATGTACATATAAATCATATACATATTTGTATATGTTGGAAAAATATATATATTTGAGGAGAAATGAAGGCAAACATTTCATAATTCTCTTTTTACAAAGAGAAAAGAAAATCCAAGTGAAAGCAGACAAAGTGAGGAAACGATAATGCAGAATGAAAACAAATTAATATATTTAAAAAGTAAGCTATATAAATCACAAGCTGGTAAAAATGAACCATTATTTAGTTCAGAGTCTTCTTTTCATACATGACAGTTTTACTGTGCAAGAATTTCCCATATTGCAAATCACTTAAACAATGATTGGTTCCTTTTAGTCTTCCTTTCACCAGACCAACAACCACAACAGAGATTTATGCTTTGCTAGAAGATGCTTACTAACCAAAAATACTTTTTTGTGGAATCAAAAGAAAACATTTGGTTTACTAGAAGTGTACAAATCAGCCAATATACAGTATGTTTCAGTTGGATTAGAAGAGTAGATTTGTTGAATCAAAGGGTTTTTATTTATTTACAGTCTAACAAAGGAAGAGGTGGAGAAGGAAAGGTAGAGCCAGGGGTTAAGAGGGGGATCACCTTGGAATCACTACACACTTATCAAAGTTAAAGATCCAATACCTAGTGAAGATCATTAGCCTTATCTGGGGAGGACAGGTGCTTGGTGGGCAGTTGGAGAAATTCTTGTGACCTTGTAGCTTCAGTAAACCCGTTGTCTAGAACTGCACTGACAGCCTGATCCTTCAAGCCTTACAGAAGATTGGAGAAAATAATCTGATGCATTTGAGATTATCCATACGACCTTCTCATAAACCAAAAGAGAATGGTGATAGAGCAGACCTTGGTGACATGAAATCTTGGAAATTTTCACTCAAAGGAATATAAAAAGTGGACAATTTCAATTCTTGTCCAAGCAATGCAGCCGGTAAGACATAGGTGTATAAAGCTGCCAACCATTTATCATAAAGGGGGCAATGGAATAAAAAACTCAAGCTTCTACAGATGTTCAATTCAAGAAAAAATAACATGCACCTCTGCCAAAATCCAAATCAACAATTGAATGGCATCGCTTAATTTGATGCATCCAATCAATTTGATTGTGATCCCTTTGTATCAAAACTTCATATATTCATATTCTACAGAAAACTGAAAGTAAGGGCAGATGTTGCGTGCTCCTTTCCTCATGTGTTGCTTGTGGGCTTCTCTCTGTCTGCTTTGCTGTTAGGAAAACAGCACGCTGAACTAAACCTTTTGCTCGATCCAATAGCTCTCTTTTCTATTTTTGTCTTTTCTGCTTCATTTATTTCTTTTCACCTTGTTTTCAACAGTTCACTTAAAATGTTTTAAGGTGAATGGGCTGATTACCCATTTGGGCTGATTACATTTTCCTGCATTCATCGAAGAAGATTGTATGAAATGCTGCTTTTGAAATAATTTTATTTTTTGGACTCTTCTTCGTGAATTTTCAACTCATATCCTGCGTAGCACCAACCACTCACATTTCAGAGTCTACATGTTATCTTTGCACTAATCCAAAAAGAACCAGTGTGCAACTTGAGAGTCCTCCTGATCACAACTCTGATCAAGGAGCAGGTAACAGTTTTGGACAGCTTTGTACAACCGGTACACAAGTTCATCTTGTGTACCGGTTGTGCCCTTTTGTGGACCAGGAGGCTGTGCTTATGGTCATTCATGCCTTAATCATGTCCCAGCTGGGTTACTGTTATTCAGTCTACATGGGGTTGCACTTGAAGAGCATCCAGAAACTGTAGCCGGTGCAGAAATCAGCAGTGTAAGCTGTTATGAATGCATCTTGGTTGCACCTCTGGTCTGTAAGCTGAATTGGCTTCCAGAATGTTCTAGGTACAATTCAAGGTGTTGGGTGTCATCTGTAAGCTGTTTGTAACATAGGGCCAGGTAATGTATGGGACTGTTTCTCCCCAGTTCTTTATTATCTCATTAATTCCAACAGGAAAAGCATGGTGCAGGTTTCATCAGTCATGACATCATGACATACCTGTGTATGAAAAGTGTACCTTTTCTATGGCTGCACCTGCCCTTTGGAACACCCTTCTCTCTGAAATTATGGTGGCCCTCACCCTGACAGCATTTCTGTCAGAAATGCAGAAAGCTCTTAAGATGTGGAAGCGTTCCCATGCCTCCAGTGTTAGAGGAGTGTTTGCTAGAGTCCTTGAAATGATGGTAATATGTTTACACTGATTTCTCTTCTCAGCTATTTTGTTTTGTATTTGATACATAATATTGCTTTTATATTTTATAATCTGCCCAGAGTTGATAATATAAGATAGGCTGCATATAAATTTATGAAATAAAATGAAAAATCTCATCTCAGATGGATTTGAAAGAGAATTTCAAGAACTTCATGAAGGATAAGTCCATTAATATCTCTTCCTTTGAGAAGTCTGTGAAGACTCTCACTCGTCCAGGGTAATTGCATCACAACAAAAGTTTAAAAAACAGGCATCTGGATTGGA
>JANHZU010010536.1:186526-211665 GCA_032468055.1 Acrochordus granulatus | reverse complement strand
ACAGTTCAAACCTCTAATCTAAAGGTTTGTTGAAGCTGCAAGGTCACAAGAATTTCTCCAACTGCCAGCCCAACACCTGGACTTCCCAAATTAAACTAATGGTTTTCATAAGGCGTTGGACCTTTGGCATTTCTGCATGCAAAAAACTCCAGACTGACCTCTTCACTCGTAGCTCAGCCCTTCCTTCTCCCACATCCTGCTCCTATTTTTAGAAACAGAAATTATCCTTTGAGGCTGGCTGAATCCAGAAATAATTACTGGCTCAAAGACCCCAAGGATTTTCTCAGTTAAGAATGTTTCTCATTCTGTATCTCCCCAGTTCTAAATGAAATACCTTCACCACTACATCTTGAAGTTTCCTGGGCTAGTGTTGAACTAAAAACAAATCTCTGGATCTTTTTATTCATCCCATAAATGAAATGTTGATTCTGAAATTTCTTTTAAAGAAGAAACATCCCAGAAGAAAGTCATATACATCATGTGGCATTACAGGAAGGAAATGTGGTTCACAAGGGAAAATAGCTTTTCTGTCTATTCAGACCAGCTCATCAAAAACTTTTTTGCCTTTCATTACAACATAGCAAAGCTTACCACCAAAGAGTCAATAAGGGATAATTCTGCCAAAAAGGAACATTTCTATAATGGTATTGTGACATGTTGAAATTACATCTTCCAGTATAATTTGGCCTATGCACAGACTTATGTTTATTCATGTCCCAAAAGATTGGGTCTTTCCATTTTTTAAAAAAAGACAAAACAGCTACTATCCCATTTAAAAGCCATCAACCTACACCAACATTACCATTCACTTTAAACATGTGGATTGTATCTTTGACCTTAGAGATACGACACTGTATTCAGACAGTATAATCAGTATAGTATTGACAGTATATCAATATCAGGAAAATGTTTTTGAACGTTCACTTGGTCTATTGGGCATTGGCTTACAATCAGGATTCAGACAATAATCTGAAATGTCTTGTCATCTTCCTGCTTTTCTTATGACTCAAATTCTCTGAAGGGAAACACTGAAATCATTTCAGTCAGTGCCTGGAAAAAAAAGAAACTGCTTACAAGATGCTACTCTTAAAAATAAGCCATAGTTTAAAAATGGATGGACCTAGCAAATTCACTTGGACTTTTCATTCGGCCATCTAAATGTGTCTACACAGCTTAAGTGAGGAAACTAATTTTTGGTCTTTGGTCAGGGGTAACTTGTTTGTTTTTCCCCCTGTGCCATCATTCAGCTGAATACTTGACTCACACTATATGAAATTAATCCAGAATATCTGTCTAATGTGTTTACTTCCAAGGTTTCTAACTCTACACTTTGTAATATTCCTTTTCTACTGGCTGCATACTTTGGATGTACACTTTAACTTCATTATTGCTATGTTATTATTTTGTTCTGTTGCAAGTATACTGAGAGCTGCTGTACTATGTTATTATTTTGTTCTGTTGCAAGTATACTGAGAGCTGCTGTACGGGACACGCAATGTCCCAGCCAGGGACATTGCGTGTCCCACCATGCTTGGCCAATAAAGTACCTCATTCTGATTCTGAATAGTTCATTTCCTACCATCACTTCCCACTTCTCTCCTAACTTAGGAGAAGCAACTTGCTCAGGAAATGCCCTAATGCTCTCAAAACTTTGATTCTGAGATGAGGAACTGGGAAAACCTGTTCTGTAGGTTGCTAATCATCCCTGAAGAATGGAGAATCATCCCAAAATCTGTTTTATTTCCATGTTCATTTACAATATTAATCAATGAATGTGTTCAGTCCCTTTCTTATTTTTTGGCATGTTTTTCTTCTGTTTTAAAAGTAGATACCCAAGGACCAAGTTGGGTCACGATTGTGGTGTGGGGGAAAGGAAGCTTTAAGCTTTTATTCCAACTAGATTCCAGCTGGAATCGCACCATCTTTCAGCTGCTGTTTGAGGATCGTGGAAGGGCCCAAACCTCCACTCGTGGCTAGAATCCTAATTAAAATTGGCTATCTTTTGTTATATTATATCAAAAAGAGGTTTAGCACAGCAGGATTTTATACAACAGTGGTCTTATATCATTGAGGCTTTTATGCATTTTAGATTCATAATAAAAGCAATTGTTTCCCCAATCTCCATCTTTTAGTATCTTTCCATTACAATTATTAGAAATACAAGTAATCCTCAATTTATGAACACAGTTGGGATTAGAATTTCCATTGCTAATCCCAATTGGGCAGCTGTTAAGTGATGCCCAATTTTGTGACATTTTTGCCATGGTTAACAAATCACTACAGTTTTTAAGTAAATCATGCAGCCGTTAAGTGAATCTGACTTCCCCCATTGACTAATAATAATAATTATTATAACTTTTTTGTCCTTTTATTTTTGGAGATATTGTATTTCAGAAAGGACAGGCAATAGACACTGGAGAAATTGAAATTGGAGATCAAGTGATGCAGACAATCCCACCAGGCCTCTTCTGGCGTTTCCAGATCACGATCCATCATCCCTTGTATTTGAAATTTAATGTGTCTCTGGCAAAGGATTCTCTGCTTGGCATTTATGGCAGACGTAATATTCCTCCCACTCATACCCAGGTATTTTAATTCTGTCTAGTTTTTAAAAAGTTAACTATTTCACAGTGAATTTTACTCTCCAAAATAATAGATAGTGATACTCCTTAAAGGGATCGTTCAAGAACACCTTTGCTTTTCAACGTCTTCTGGATTAATGGAGTCTTGTTTATTCTTCTTTCATGGAAACTGAGAAGTTTTCTTCATTTTATGGAAGCATGGGGGGGATTTTGTCAGAGCCCCCAAACTGAGAGAGCATTTCCAATTTTAATTTTGTTATAACAGTAGAACAGTCTCTAGATTTGGAGTTTTTTTGCCCTCCTATTAAAATTACTTATTACTACCTACTGGGGTGAATTGCAAAGGGTCCCATCAATGTCTACAAGTGCGCCCTTTGTCTCTTGTTCATGTACAAACATGTATAAATCTCCAGATAAGTGAATCATCTCATTTAATTAAATACCTTTCGACAGTCTTGTAGAGGAACATCCCATAACACCAAAACAAAAGCGCTTTTCCTTTATTGTTTGTTTGTATTAAAGATAAAGTTTCACACTCGCCTTGAGATGTGAACTCTCTCAGCGTGATGGATCTTTCTTCACCAAACATGTACATTTATTTTTGTGTCTTAATAAGTAAATAGTAGAGCCAACGTGGTGATGTGAGTGGTTCAGACGCTGGGCTTGTCAGCTGGAAGATCGGCAGCCTGCGTCTGAGACCCAAGTGCTGCTGTGCAACATGGTGAGCACCCGCTTTTTGCTCCAGCTCCTGCCAGCCTAGCAGCTCGAAAGCATGTAAAAATGCAGGTAGATAAATAGGTGCTGCCTAAATTGGTGGGATGGTAACAGCATTCCATGCGCCTCAGCGTCTAGTCATGCTGGCCACATGACCACGGAAGCATTTTTGAAGCAGAGATGAGCACCGCCCTCTGGAGTTGGACACGACTGGCAAGGGAAACCTTTACCTTTTTAAATAAATAGTATCCATTTTGTCCCTCATCTGTTTTTCCAAGACAAGATGGTCTTCTCCCTTTTGAATAATATGGGTGCATGAGAAAAATCACTTGATGGGAATTGTTAACTGTCACTGTTTCTGAACTGGCAAAGCAACGGAATGACAATGGTGATCAAGGAACACTGAAGGATGTACAGCTTTGAGCAATTTTCCCCAAATAAGTTTTTGAAATTATATGGCGTGGTTTTCCATGTTTTACTTCCAATTTTGCAAGTAAAATAAGTGTCCAACTTCTGAGTGACTCAGTCTGTCTATTTTACAAAGACAGTATTTTTAAAAAAATATGGGACACAACACAAATCATCTTTGCTTAAACTACCTCCCTTCTCCCTTTGTCTCAGCCCTACTGATGTATTTAGACATTAGATATTTATGTATTATTTAGACTACACTATTAGTCTAGTGTTACATAGATATTGTGGAATTTTAGTCATGGTTGTATGGAAGTAAATATTTGTCATTTAACATCTGGCCATTGCGCTCTCTGCTATGCTTTCTGGATGACAGGTTCTCAAAGGGAAAGCATCAACTTCCCATTATGTTCTTGAACCTAAAGCCTTCAGCATGGAAACTACAGAGCTGTGCTTTCTTCCCTAAAGATGAAAGAGCAAATCAAATTAGTTTGTCACAGCCATAAAACATATACAGGCAGTTCTCAGGTTACAACTCTTATTGCGATGGGAATTTCTGAACTGTCCTGTGGGTTTCAGTGAGTTGGAAGCTGCTGGCCCTTTGTCAGACTCTGCAGGAGGAAGGCTGAGTCAGGTTTGCTCCCTCTGCACCTCACTGCAGCGTGCAGGCTGGTACTCCAGAAGTGCTTCCAACGTGAGCTGCAGAGTAGCCCTCCAATTCCACCATCAACCTGAACATGGCCTGCCACACAGCTGCCATCTTGGCCTAGGTGGCAAAGTGCCCTTGCCTAGGGACAGAATCCACTCTGACTGCATTCTCCACATTCTGCAGAGTAGCTTCATTCCTGCAGCGGAAGACAGGGTTCACCACCTGCACTGCCACCCTGCCTTCTTCACAAGCTCCACACCACTGCCTTCTCCCTGGCAGGGCCTCACAAGCTTTCTTCTGCTGCCCTGTTACATGAGTCCCAGGGCTGTGACCTCATCCAGCACCTGGATCTTGGCCGGCAGCGGGAGGAGGAAGTTGGTGACGGTCAGCTGGGAGCAGAAGTGGCAGGTGGCAGAGATGGGGGTGGACATTGCAGGGTGGAGGGAGTTGAAGCAGAGGCAGTTCACACAGTGCAGGAGAACCTAACCATCTGATGCTGAAAATGGACATAAATGCAGCCTAGTCACCAGCACCCAAATTTAGATAATGTAATTGCAGGGACATTACAGTGACCAGACATTCAAGAGAATTACCATTCATTCAGCACTCTCATAAATGAACGGTCACCAAAGAAATGATCCTAACCCAAGGACTATTAGTACAGTAAAATATCTAATAGTAAAAATGTTATACAAAACAAAAATAGAGTGAGTAAAACAGAATCTAAAATAAATAAGAACATACGTAATAAAAATAGTATTATAAAAAGGCGATGAATAAATAAGTACCCAAATTTAATCCCTGGTGTGAAGTATTGTACAGATGGTAACACAAAAGTGGGCAACTTGGGAGGATATTTTTGAGTCCTTTGTTGGAAAGAACTAATAATAATTAGAAATCATACTTCCTGCCTGGAAATTTCTTCAAGACTGGATAAATGAAGGCCTGTCTAGTTTAACTATATGGGGGCAGCAAACTAGCATGAGGGTTAGATGAGAGATTGTTGATTGAAGAGTAAGAACCCTCATACCTGGTCTGTGTTTGATGACCAGCTCAGAAGGTCATTATTTTCTGCTGGAGGATAATGTTTTTTGCCCAAGTCTGACAGCTGGTTAACTGTTCAAATACGTCCATACTTTAAGCACACTCTGGTCATTAACATCTAATTCACAAAGCACTAGAACAGCCTCTTTTTAATAGTCATAGAAGGAATCAGTGAAGTTAAACCAAGTTCCTATACTTCTTGGTTTTGGAACTTACTTTGAAGGCTGCCAGGAGGCAGCACGTTGCTCTAAATGCCAAGGAGAAATGGAATGGGGTGTGTTTGTGTGTGTGTGTATAGATATACAGGATTCTTCTGAGGTTAAAGGCAGTAATAATTCATTTGATCATTTTTGTAAATCTGTGCTGTTTCAGTTTGACTTTGTAAAATTAATGGATGGAAAACAGCTAATTAAACAGGAACCGAGACATTCTGAAGAATCTCACCAGGGGCCCAGGAATCTAATTTTAATGTCCATGCAAGAAACTGGCTTCATAGAATATATGGACCAAGGAGCATGGCACATGGCATTTTACAATGATGGAAAGAAAATGGAGCAAGTGCTTATGTTGACAACAGCAATTGGTAAGAAACAGTGTGTCTATTTTTCTCATAGTTTTAATGGGGACAGCAGGGTCTCAACATACACAGTAGTGTGTTGCAGATGTATGAGAGATCATTATTTCGTCCTGTTGACATGTTTGGGGTTTATTAGGTTGAGAAAGACTGTGAATCAGATTACATAAACAAAGTTAGTACGAATAAGGCACAATTGACAGGATTTATACTTTGTACTAAACCGGATTTTTAAAGAAACAAAATTCACATGGCGTAAGTGTAATATATAAATTCAGTTTCTTTTTTGTACACATTCAGGCAATATATTTAAATTGTTGGAAAGATGCCTTATTTTAGAATGACTCTGAGTACTAGGAATGTGGTTAATTGCTGCCATCCCCTGCCAAATGATTGTATGGTATGCTATGCCTTGTTGTTGCTTTCACTCTGTGTGTGGCATTTCTTATTTTTTGTTTTGGTCTTGCCTTTCTATGAACAGAAGTCATGGATGACTGTTCTACTAACTGCAATGGAAATGGAGAATGCATTTCTGGCCACTGCCACTGTTTCCCAGGATTCCTTGGTCCTGATTGTGCACGAGGTATGGATCTGAAACTGATCACAACCACCTATCCACCCACATGTACATTCCTACACTGTTATTTAATAGCAATAGAAACCATGTTTGATGGCATCTGGCTCCAAACCTTTGAATCTTTCTTTCTAAAATGTTGCGGAATTGTGAATTCCACTCCCAGTTTGGGTTCTCTCTAGATTTGTTGGGAACATGAAATTATGAAATGCAAGTAGATAATAGCATGCGAACTTTCAGATTTTTTCTGATGATTTCAATACTGTGGAATATAAAATTAATGTGAATTCACTCACTGAAAATGCGGAAGAATATGTTCAGATGAAATTGAAGCTTAAGTTCTTGATTATCTGCACTTTCTATGAACAAGGATGCTTAAAATGTGAACTGTATCTGAGAATCATGGCTTGTGGCTCCCAAGCCAAGCAGGATTTATTACCCAAGAAATACAGATTTATGATTCTGACTTGTAAAAGACCCATTAATACAGTACACTCTACTTGGACCATTATGGTGAACCAAGTTAGCCTCCCAAATTTCTGGAAGCTTGTAACAGACCACTGCGAAAAGGTTGTCAAGACACCACTCAGGCCACCAGGGATGGAGATATAAAGTTGTGTATCATCAGCACATTGACCAATTTGTTGAATTATTCATTGTAAACATTTCTATATTGTCCCAAGATCAAGATCTGAATGGTGTAGAACAGTATGAAACAATATAAAAATATGATTGTCTTGATTCATAAAATTAAAACCTAATGATAAAAAACACAATGGTCCCCAAGACACCTTAGACACCAAAATGATGCCCAAAGAATGAGGTGTCCAGCATCTTCTTAAATACCAGAAGGGAGAAGACCAAATATAGTTTTGAAGTCGGTGAATTCCATCATTCAGAAGATGCAGAAAAGGCCTGCTCTCTGATTTATATTCTTCTCATTTCCCTCCAGGGCAGGACCCCAAATAGGCCTTCCCTTGATCTCACTGCAAAGAGGATTGATTCAGATTGGATCTGGCAGTTCCTGATGTACCCGAGAACTACACAGTAGAGAAATTGGTGCCGAAGACTAAAATAGTAAAATAGACTAGAAAGGCTGTTACTTAGTTTTGCTTTGTTTCTGCAAGCCCTGTGCTTTATATTTTTCATCCTCAGAAGGGACATTTACATTGGCAAGTCTCATCCAATTATATCAAGATTTAATTTTTTTATCACAATTATATCCAATCTTTGCATCTACAGGCTACATGGTAGTAATAGTAAAAAGCCTTTTTAAACATGCAGAGTATAAATATATAAAGCAAACAAAAAATATCCTGAATTTGGAATTTTGGAGCAAAATTCTGCTTGGTTTTCAAGTGTCACGTGACAGCCTCCAAAATTACGCTAATGGGATCAAACCATTCTTCTCCATCATGAAAGTGAGGTCCACATTGAACTGTGTTGCATAAACACATCCTCGATACAGATTATTGATGCAGAGTTGCATCTTCCTTTCACAGATTCCTGCCCAGTTTTATGCAGTGGAAATGGGGAATATGAACAGGGTCATTGTGTTTGTCGCAATGGCTGGAAGGGAGCAGAATGTGATGTTCCGGAAGAGCAGTGCATTGACCCTACCTGCTTTGGACATGGCACATGTATCATGGGAATCTGCATTTGTGTCCCTGGTTATAAAGGAGAAATATGTGAAGAAGGTTTGTCGTGTCAACGGTTTCAGTACTTAAAACTTAAAAAGCCATTACATTGCATACCAGTGGGGTGTGCAAAAGGTTGTCCTGTGGAATGTTCTACAACCCAAATGAGCTGTTCTGAATGCTGAATGATTCTTTTGTACACATGTAACATCCAATGTCCCACTCAGTCATGACTTTTATTACCCTTCCTTTTTTTAAAGGGAAGAAAATTAAGCACCCAGTCCATATACATAGGATACAAAAATTGTATTAGAGCCTGTGGAATTCGTATATTACAACAAAAGAAATTCAGTTAAATGGGGGGTATTAGTTACTGAGGATACAAAAAATTGTATTAGAGCCTGTGGAATTAGTACATTAAAACAAAAGAAATTCAATTAAATGGGGGGTGTTAGTTATTGAGGAAGTGTAAACAACTGCTAAACATTTAATTAAGAACTGCACAGACAACAAAGCAAGGCTTTGTCTTAAAGCCTTATCCTTGATAGTTCAATGATATTTTACATGCAGTCCTGATTTCTGTTGGATATTTAATGTCCTTATCTCCCTGTTTTATTTTCCAGAGGACTGCTTAGACCCCATGTGCTCCGGTCATGGAGTCTGTGTTCAAGGAGAATGCCACTGTTCCATGGGCTGGGGTGGAGTCAACTGTGAAACATCCCTTCCCATCTGTCAAGAACAATGTTCTGGCCATGGCACCTTTCTCTTGGAGACAGGAGTGTGTAGTTGTGACCCCAAGTGGACAGGCTCTGACTGCTCATCTGGTAAGGTGTCTTGATTCTGATCCATCTCAAATGTATTAAAGAGAGATAAAGGGGAGTATTGCCATCCAAATGTGTGTGTTGCTAACATTCACCTTTGTTATTAACATTTAAGGCATGAGACAGTTTGATTCTAAATATGAAAAATAAGGGGTATAGCAAAAGGAATTTATTTTCTCATCTATGCTAGCAAAGTTTCTGAATCTCTCTCACAGTGCCTGGGAGTTCAGATTAGTCTCTCAACTCCTTCTGATTTTTGAGACAGGAAGGAAGACCTTCCTCTTCAACCAGGCTATTTGAGTTATACAAAGACTAATGTTGATGGCTGTTTATTTAATCTCATTTCTAATAGTTTCTTATTCTACCCTGTCAGCAATCTTAAGTGTATAGAATGATGATTTAGAAATGAAGCTAGTATGAATCAAAATAAAAATGAAGTGTGATGCCAATCGGCAAGAAGATTAAATGGTGATAGGGAGAAACCAAGAATTTTCATTTAGTTCAGAAGCTGTTGAATACCCAGGGGTCACTATCTGCAGGAAAATAGCTAGTTTAATAGATAAGAATCTTTCAAAATGTATCATCCAGATGAAATAAGATAGGAAAAAGTGTGTGAAAATATTATGTTTATGACGTAGAATTAAACTTGTAAAAATGAATTTTATATCAAGATTGATGCATATTTGACAGTAACACTTGAAAGCCCTAGTAAAGTCAAAGAGCAGAGTGAAAAAATGGGACTAAAATTAAATATAAAGAAGACTGAGGACAATAAGTGGAACAACCAGTCTTAGTATTGACGGTGAAGACAGTAGATAGCTTTTGCTTTTTAGGATCAACCATCAACAGTTAAGGATCAAGCAGTCAAGAAATACACCATAGGTTAGCAATCGGTAAAGCAGCATGAAGATATTCAAATGCCATGATGTGTCTATACCTACAAAGATCAGAATCATGCAAGCCATTGTATTCCCTGTGACATTCTATGGAAATGAAAATTCAACTTTAAGAAGTAGAATAGGAAGATAATTGATGCTTTTGAACTTTAGTGTTGGAGAAGAGTCCTGAGAAAATTGTGGGTTGCCAATGGACAATTGAATAAATTAAGCCAGAGTTCTCACTCAAAGCACAAATGATGATTGATCACCAGAGTTGATCTGGTTTGGCAGTTGGGTGTCTCCTTCCTCCTTCACCACTCCATGTCCATCCTTCTTGAAGGGTGAAAAAGGATGATCATCTCAGAGTGTATTGATCTTCAGTCGACGGGACATGATAGCTCCAGTGCCCTGCTAGAGTCTCCAGACAATCTCAAGTGTATACTTTTGAAGTCTTGTGTGTTGTTCATCTTTACTAAGGAAGAAAGTAAAAGAAGTAAAGTACAGGAAGAAGTCAACCATAAAAAGTCAGAATATTGAAGTTCCCTGGGAAATCAAGCACATGTACAAGATGGATAATCAACTCCAAAACCTATTGCTATAAAAACTTATCAATGTTACATTCTATATCTACTGCAGATAACAAGAATATAGATAATATGGTAACGTTTTCTAGAAGGAAAAGTTGGAAGACCCACTTTCCTATCTCAGTACAATAATGCACAAAATTAATAAGAATTAATGTTATGAATTAGTTTATATGAAAATATAATTTAGGAAATGTTTTGGTAGAGAGATATGCTTATGTATGGATTATAAAATATTTAGCATTAATTTCACTTTTCATATATTGTGCAAGTCAGAAGTTATTAAGAGAAAAATACCTTGGAGAACTGTGTTGGTTTAAGTAATTAAAATGAAGGATCCAAAGCAAATTCTTACTGCTTCTTAAATTAATGTAGGTTCAGTTGTCTCCTTTTGAGAAAAAGAACAGAACAAACCAAGCAAGGACTTTTCAGAATCAATATTTATTACGGCGATAAAAATTAATCAGCTTTCAGAATTCAAACATATATGAGAAATCATAATGGAACAGCAAGAGAACATTCTGTTTTTGTACTTTCATATTTGCACTCAAGTTAACTTGAGAAGTGCTGGTTCCTTTCTCTTCTTGGAAAAAGAAATTATCTATGATTATTTCAGTTAAATCATGCAGTTGAATAAATGCCTCTGAAAACGTAACAGTCTCAGAGTAAGAAAAGGGAATCATGGTTTTCCAGCCAAAGTGGTCACAACAGTTCCCGTTAAGATGTCATCACAGAACTTGGCACTGTTGAGGAAATGATGAGGTCCTAAAGGAGCAACTCTTATTGTTCCTTCAAAAGAGGACCCAATTCTGGGAGAAATGGTGACTCATATGACTGCAGCTGTCATTTTCTTCCCTCCACCCCATGTCTTTGAGGTCTCAAAACTGATTTTCCTCCCCAATTGGTAGCAAAACCAATGCCAAAAGCTCTGCTCTTCAGGAAACTTGTTTGCCTATGAAACCAGCTTACAGTGTCTCCTAGATTTTGGTTGGCCAAAGATTAGGGGGAAGATTTTGAATCATGCAGTCATGAAGCAAATCCGGCTTCCCCCCGTTGACTTTGCTTGTCAGAAGCCACCTGAGAAGGTCACAAACAGCAATCGCATGATCCTGGAATGCTACAACCATTGTAAATATGTAACCGTTGCCAAGTGCCTTTATTTTGATCATATAACTGTGGGGTGCTGTGCTGTGTGTAAGTAATAAGTCACTTTTTTCAGTGCTGTTGTTACTTTAAATAGTCATTGAGTGAATGGTTGTAAGTCGAGGACTAGCTGTATCATATGGGCAATGTTTGTTCTCAAACAAAGAGAGCATATGATGTAATATTGCTGCTTATGAACCCTAAGTTCAAATGATCTATGGTGAAAGTTACAAACCTGTCAGCACCTTTGATAGCATTGCCTCATTCCCTTTGTATTGCAATTATGCTTCCTGTTTTTTAAAAAAACATACACCTGGTAACAGGTTCTGTTGAAAATTTAACAACAAAGGGGTACGCAAATGAGATTTTCTGCTCATCTAAATAAAAGAAATAAATAATCGTGATCTCCTTACTTTTTGATGGGAAGGAGAATGTTTCTATAAATGGCATCTTGAAATTGACAAATGGGATTTTGCTTGTGGTCACAGTTGTATCATAACGTAGTTTTCTGACAGTTTAGAGTTTTAAAAAAATCTGATAATTGCTGGAAATGAAACTGGATTGTGTTGTGAAACTTTTTTAGAGTTATTTATATTTAACATTGAATGAATTGAGCTTTAATCAGCTGGTTAATCAACTAAACATTTGCTCTCACTGATTAAAATATTGGATTCACTGACTCAGCCCTGTTGCAAGATGTTTTAGTGCAGCGACTTAATCAGTTTAAATGAAAAATAAAATGCACCTGACTAAAACTTTATTCACCTCCCTTTCAGATAATGAACAAGCTAAAAAGCAAGGCAATGCCTCTTTTCAAAGGGAAAGTTGCCTTTATAACATTTTAGGTTGTTCCCTCTTAACTAACAAAGAAGAATGATCTCAGAAGTAAAACAGGAAGGCTCTTAACTCACAACCCATCCAAACCAAATTGCCCCCTATTGATTAATCACTGTAAAGTTGTAATGGAATAATCAATCATTCAACCAATTAAAGCTTCCTACTATGCTAATAACGTTGACAGAAACCCTACATAGTGGGATCCTAGTAGGCCTCCCAGAGGCAAAATAAATTAAATTTCAGGATCAGCAGCAAGGATGTTGACAAAAATAGATTTGTTTTTGAACACAGAGGATACATTTATGCTTCACCTTTAAAACTGTAATAGGGATTTTAAATCCCACTGATTTTTCTGCAGGAAATGTTCTTCTGAAAAGGCCACGGATCATCAAATCTTGAAATTAATCTCTCTTTTTTTAGATTTTTTTATCCAGCCTTTATTATTTTTATAAATAACTCAAGATGGCAAACGTCCCTCATATTACTTCCTCTTCCTATTTTTCCTACAACAACCCTGTGACATGAGTTGAGCTGAATGAGAGAGAAGGACTGGCCCAAAGTCACCCAACTGGTTTTCATGTCTAAGGTGGGACCTGAACTCATAGTCTCCTGGTTTCTAGTTAACCACTAGACCCAATTTCTTTCTTTTGTGGATTAGGACATCAGGCATCTCCCGCCATTCTGTTTTAATCATTCAATTACATCTAGTTTTTAAAAACTTGGGAGCCAACTTTTGACCAAGTTGATGGTTGAATGTGTGTCCCATCTTGTCTATTTGTTAAAAAAAAATTCACATTTACTGAAATAGCTTCTATGTACAATTCCGATATGCATTTAATTAACACTTGACTAAATGGAAATCAAGGCCAGATCTAGGATGTGTGACTCTTGTCCCCCCCTCACTTACTGCACATTCAAACGTGTTAACAATGTTTCTTTTAAAAGTATTTAAGACTGAGGTGTGGAGTTCAATACATGGCATTATTTTTGTTCCTGAGAATCCCAAAGTAAAACAGTTCCATTGGGGCAAATGCAAAGGAAACAAAAAGATCATGCAATAATTAAGGAAACAAGTTTTTTTTCCTGCTATAGCATATGAATTAAAACAATAATAACTTGCTTATGAAAAATGTCATCTGATTTACTGTAGTGTCAGTTGAAGAGTCCTACATCGGTTCAAATTAACCTGGAGACTTCATGGAGGACTGGTTAAACACAGCTATCTCAGAGTTATCCTACACTTTCTTTTGTCTTATTCCAAGAAAACAATATATTCAATAATTTTACATATTTTTAAAAAATAACTGGATCTATTATTTTGTATTTCTCATAGAGCTCTGTACACTGGATTGTGGTGCCCATGGTGTTTGTGCAAAAGGAATGTGCCAGTGTGATGAAGGTTGGATAGGACCCACTTGTGAAGAACGGACATGTAATTCTCACTGCACTGAACATGGGAAGTGCAAAGATGGCAAGTGTGAATGCAGCCCTGGATGGGAAGGCGATCACTGTACTATTGGTGAGATTTGTGTGTACCTGACCCACACTGGAATAGTTCTATAGAGGGAATTACCTCCAAGAAATATTTAAACCCACTCATAACTGCAAACATGATGCATTCAGCTCAGCTTGGTTTGGGCTGTGCCTGGATCTACACTAAACTCTGTCATGGGGAAAGCAAAGACCACCGAGTTGCAGTTAAATAGAGAGTTTGGGCATGATTATGTCATGGTTGTCAACATTCTCTCAGGCCTTCAACTTAGGGGGGGCAGTTGATGTAGCCAGGCGGCGTCTCTTTGGGATACATCAAACTCAGCGCCTCAGCCAAAAGTCAGGGACACGGCACCATGGACAGCTCCCCCAGGTCTTGCTCGCTGCAGCTTCCAGCCTTTAATACCACAGTTGAAGGAAGCAATGTAAGCTGACACTGTTATAGATGACACAACTCCCTAGACTTACTTGTTCTAAAAGATTATGTCTGATTTTATATCCATATCCTTCTGAAAGCAAGAAGATGTGGAGGGTGCTATTAGAAACACCGTGTCAGTCTGAAAGTGACAATAAGGCCGTGTCCTCCTGTGAGAGAAATGGAGAAGATGCGTGAAATAGTCTAAACTTTATCCTCTTCTGAGTCTTCCAGGGGAGCCGTGGCACTGTAACTCAGCTTAGTTTCTGGTTGTGAATCTGGAACTAATATGACATTAAGAAGAGGAAGAAATGCCTCGGATATAAAGTACAGAATTGCGAAGTTGGAAGGGACCACAAAGATCTTCTAATCTGACTCTCTGCAACCTGTAGGAAAACCAATTAAACCATCCATCAGAGGTGGCTATTCACCTCTTATACACCTCCAGAAGTGGAGAACCCATAGCTTTCAGTGTTCCACTCACTTGAACAAAATCTAGGTTACTGCAACTTATACCCATAATTTCTGGTTTTGGGGGCGATGGAAAAGAGTTTTTGATCATCTCTCTATAGTTTCCTTGTAAGCTTACTAAGCCCGTTTCTTTTGGAAACATTTGTTTCTCCTCCCAACTGTCTATCTTTCTGCAAGTAAAAGGTGTGATTGATCTTTGTGGGTGGGGAAAAGGTTGGCTTTTACTTCCCAAGCAAAATTAAATCCCTGTGAATTTGTACCGTAAGGACAGATGGCTGTAGAACAAGTAAATAAAGGAAGTGGGGAGAATCTGTCTCCTTAGAAGACAGAAAAAGGTACCTGTGGAAAATAATTTCTGCCGAGCTTCTGTCACATAGAAATGGGTGAAGTTGCACATAAAAGGTGTAGGAAAATTGTCTTCATCTACTTGGTTTCCCTTACTTCTTACATTGTAAGAAACCATTGTGTTTTCCAAAAATTGTCTTCCTTCTAGGTGAACAACAACCAGCCAGGTAGGTGTTAAGCAGAGTTCTAGCAACAGATCAGAGGTGAGCTGTAAAAATATTCCACACACAAGAAGGTAGCACTAAAGCTAGCACTGATGATGTTACCTATTTGGGTAATAAAATGTCTGCAACGAAACAACTAAGCTCAGAGAGCATTAAGGGCCCCACAGCATAAGAAGGTTCAGAAGAAAAGCAAAGTACGAATCTAGCAGTGGGACAAAGATTGTGGCAGCTCCTCAGAAGAGGACGCAGAATGTTGCAGAGGGTCATCTTCACTGGCCAACTTTCGGTCCCAAAGTTCAAGACGCTCTCTTAAACCAGCTGAACTGCCTTAGTTTAGGAGGACACAGTAACTTTCATTTTTAGCCTTCTGCACTTTTCTGCACTCTGGCTCTTAACTCGCTATCATTCTTACAGGCTTGTATGATGCTCTGGAGTTACCCAGTTAAGATTTGGGATGGAGATTTCCTGGTTCTTCCATGCTTGTCCTACTAAACAGTAGCTCCTGACCTCACCCATCTCCAAGCCTTTCTTTGGTACCGCCTCACCCTCTGAAGAAAAGTCTTCAGTCGATGTCATAAAAATGAAATGCAGCAGCATTGCTTTGCTCCAGATCAGCTTAAATGAGCTTCTGTGATATAGCAAGTCTGTACGATATAATATCAAGAGAATAGCTAGAAAACATATATCCACTTCCACTTTAAATTAATTTAAGAAAATGAAACAGTTTAAATACAGTAATTCTTATATTCTCTGCCTTTATAGGATTTAAATATTAGTCAAGTTATTAAAAGTGTTCATTTATCTTTGTTTCTGTTATCCCCAAGGCTAATTTCTAATTATATTTCTAATACAAATCTAAAATTCTCAGATCTTTTCAGAAGGCATTCCTTAGCTGTGGAAATGTAATCGTTACATTTTAATGAAAAATAATACCTTTCCCCCAAGTCAGTTACTTGTAAGTCTTCGTAATTCGTCACTTAGGAGTTCCCAAAGTGTTTTATCCATAAATATTGTAATTGCATGTAGGGAACTTGGCTCTCTAATATAATATGAACAAATTGGCTATGTACCAGAATTTGATAAAGAGAATGGTGTCTTGCTCACTTCGGTTTGAGAGATAATTTTCTGTTTAATTTCTGGATTTCCATTAAAAAATAAAAGACACTAATTTTTCATTTCTTATTTTTTTGGTTCAGTTTTAAATAAGTTATTTTTTCATCTTGAATTCAGTTGAGTAGTCTGTCTGTCTGTCAAATTTAGGCACCACCCATCTCACTCCCAGAGTGACTCAAAGTGTTGTTCAGTTAAAAGCCTAAAAGCTTTATAACATGGTTGCTTTCATGAGAAGCAGGATGCTGCCTGGTGTTTTCTGGCAGGGATCACTCTTCTTAAAATCTGAGAGCTATTTCACCTTTCACCAATGTGTTGACCTTGAGTGTGTTGGCTTTGAATGGAGACAGAATCTTCCTTATATTTATTCTGGCTGTGGTGCCCATCAGAGGTACATCTATAAACAAAGCCAGAGTTAGAGTTTAGGCAAAAACTAATAGCAGAGGGAATCAGCAGGTATCAATCAAAAACCAACCAACTTGAAAATAATGAGTGGACTGAATAATCACAAAAAATATTCTTTGAGCCCACCGTTTTCTTCTGGTAATTGTTTATTGCACAGATCAAAGAAATTTGGGCAATTCAAAATCAAAAGCACAAAGAAGATCTCTCTCTGGCTGAACGGGAAGGCGATAGAGATTCACAGCGAAATACTCAAAGATTCTGCTCAGTTCTGCTGGAAAAAAAGACAAATGGAGACAAATTACTAAAATCCTAAGCGGGAAATGATGTACTAGGTGGACCAAGAGATGTGATCGAGGTCTGATCTGGATCTGATCTTCATTTATTGTACCACCTATTTTAAAATTAAACAATAGTGACTTGAAAAAAACAGGAAATGGGATAGCCTTTGGTCCAGAAATACTCAGTTTTGATGTAGGAGTTTTCTGACCCTAAGTAAAGCTGAACGATAGCAGTAACTGAACAAGATCAGGGATCTTAACCTGCCATAGGGTGCCAGGAGAGTCTCTCTTTCTTTTTCTCTGTTCATATTTCATTGTAGCCCACTTTTCACAAGACTTTAATTATCTTCCAAGCAATCACAAAACTAGCAATCTAAATAGTACAGCTGGGAAGGGGAGGCCCACCACCCATTTCAGCCCAAAATATCACTGAGGCATCTCTGGTGCTCGACACTTGTATGTTCTGGAGAGGCCTATGCAAAAAGAGACCAACATTGCACCTACCTTAAAAAGAATGGAACCATTGTACATCTTGATACTTAATGAATGAGCAGTCTATATTACAAACTCTGACCAACAGAGCACACGTAGGTAACAAGGATGGTTAAAATTACTTGTTGAACTTGTTGTTTCCACTGGAAACCCTTTTCAATGGCAACTTAGGTTACAAGGTTTGATTAATAGTAGCCTGTTTTAAGAAAAGCAGACGCTCTTAATCTCCATCAACAGGATAGCAAATTTAAAAAAAAGTTTATTTTCATTTTGATATATAAATGCAATGGGTTGTCATTCAGCTTTCTTCTCTGTTAAAGCCAACACTTGTTAAAAGGAAGCTGTTCATGTGAGAAGTGTAAGGAGGAGAAGCCACATAGAAGACGCATTTCTTTCTCTCCTTTTCAGAACGTCTTCTCTGTAGTTTTAGAACAGGGATGCATAACCTGAAACTTACAAATTGAACTGTACCTCTTTGGAGTTCCTCTAAAAGTCAGTCACCAATCATAATGACAACATGAAAGAAGGGGAAAATTAATGGGGGATTAATCTTATATACAAATTTTAATTTAACTTAATTGTAATACATTTAATTTGGATGCAATCTCATTGACTTGTTTCAATCAATCCAACACCAGGTGCCCTTTAACTGCTAACCTAAGAAAAGTTTGAATGTTTCTTTTCCTCAAGCTATAATTGAGTTTATGCTATAGGTTAGTGAAAATATTACAATTTAGAAGGTGGGTGTTGTCTGCAAATCATGCCTTCTTTTCTTCCCGTATATCTCGGTTTCTGATCAGCTCCCACAAATGAATTTGTGGGCCCGCGTGATCTCACAACTCACCTGGAAGTGTATTTAAATTGTTACAACTGAAATAGCTGACAGATAAGTTATTCATTCTAAGGTGTTTTTCCAGTTCAGAAGATATGACAAAAACCCTAAGGTGCTTCTTACATTAGTAGGATGGTGAGACCAAAACTCAGCACTCTTGCAAAATAAAGTCTTTGACAGTTCCCCTCTTATAAACTCCATTATTACAAACATTATTATTACAGTATTACAAACTGCTAGTGGATAAAATATTCTTTGTCAATAACGAGGCATGTCTAGCATAGTTATGGCACACTAATACAGTCTATTACTCAATTATATACCCAAGTATTCTGTGCTTTGATATGTTGCAATTATGAATTTGTCAGATTGGAACTACTATTATACAACTCTGGAAAGAGTAATATACCTTGAAATGCAGCAATGGTTTGTTGGTACGCGTTGTTCTTGAACATTTAAATTGATCCTTCTAGATTATTTTTAAAAAAAGAGGGGGCAAAGAAGACAACTTGTAAACAATATGATCAAGGTTTTTTTAATTATTCTGTTTATAACAATTTCAAGGCCATTGTTTCCTTTTGTTATTGCTAGGCTTGTTTTGTTTTTGAGTTCATCTAGTAATGCTGTTATGTGTATTTGCATTTTTATGGTTTTAATATTTGTTTTTATATTATCCAGACCAGTAAATAACAATAATAGTACTCAGTGCTTTTAGGCATTTCTTTTCATTGCAAGTTCGCCTCCAGTTGTAATGAGAAATGCAGTGATGTTTATTAGGTGTAAGACACGTAAATGGAGAAAGATGAAGGGATTCGATCAAGTTGATTCAGTCTTTAGATTTACTGTCCGGATGTATCCAAAGATCAAGCCAATCCAGAATGCTAGGAAATTCCTGGAATCTTGGCATTTCGAGAAGTCAGCCGTCAATAGACACATAGCGATAAACCACACTACATATAATTTAAAAGTTAGCACAAAAAGTCAGAAAAGGAAACACACAGCCCAGAACACATTCTCCCTAACAAAAACACATAAAAAGCACTAGATAAAGAATCACGGAAGAAATAGTCGAATCAAGGTACCTTCAATGAGGGACCCACACCTTCACCAAGACTGACAGAGGCAGCTGCTACAAATAAACAGGTAACAAACACCACTCTCATTCACACTTGATGTTGTCACATAGGTTTTCTCTCAGAAAACAACCAAGCTTAGAGAACACCAAGAAGCCAACAAGGTATATCTAGTGGCTCAACACCAATTTCAGAAATTTGCTCTACTACTATATGATCTTTGAGTCTGCATAAGCACCATATGGAGGAGGAGGAGGAATGAATGAACAAATAAATTAATTAATGCCTGGAAAGTTACAGATCTCTGTCCATTTTACATAAAAAAGAAATGGCAAAGCTGAGCTTTGTAAACAATATGATCAAGGTTTGATCATATTTTCTAGGATTGAATTTTCTAGGACTGCTCTTGAAAATTGATAGGAACAACTGTACCTCCTAAATGGGTGCTTTGTCACTGGCCACTGGTGAGAAAACATTGGTAAGAGCATCCAGACATACTGTCTACCATGATGAGGAGTTGAGTTTGTATTTATTTTTAGACACAATATTGACAAGTTATTGTCAATATTCAGCCATACTAATCAATATATCATAATTAAAGAGCTTCAGAATACTATAAGCAACTCCTGTTCATATGTATCTTCTCTTTGAAAATCAAGCTGCTATTATTATATGATGGAAAATAGTAATATGTATTTATTCAGTCAATAAGCAACAACAGTATGATGGAAAAGGGAAAAAAAATAAAGCACTGTGGCCACATGTGGCATCCCCAAGATAGCTTAGAACTACATGGTATCACCCAAAATTTGCTGACAGCATTTCCTGGGAATTTTGTTTTTTATTTTTATTTTTCCTTTTTATTATGTTGTAAATCTTAGTGCATTGTATTGTTTAAATGGAATTTATACAGGGACTTTTGGAACTTGTATTCTTTGAAGATGAGAGCTGATTTCTGCTGTGGAAACTGCTTCGTTGGACACATATATGGAGGACCATGCAATTTCTGTACAAATTTGCAACCTGCTCTTGTCTGTATGCACCATTCAGGATGGCTAACAAAACTGAGAGCAGTAGAGCATTCAGTAATTTCAAAAAAGAAAATATAGATCAGTTGCAAAAGATATGTCATGAAAGAAAGCAGACAATGTAGAGAGGAATTTGCCTGGGAAACTTCATAGATAGAAAGGTCTTAGCTAATTAATAGAACACAACTGAGAAGGTCTGAGGCAAGAAATTTTACAGTTAGGTGCCATAAATCCAGAACAGATTCTGAGATTGTATCACATAGGGAAGAATGCATGAAAAGCTTGCTTTCTTTTACTTTATTATTACAACCAGTGATCCTCATTTTAAAAAAGTCCTCTGATATGGTGGTGAATGTAATCTGTTTTCTAGATCTGTAAACTTCTAGGCATTCATTTTTGGATTTTCATGTCCAGAGATTTAGATTCCCTTAAAAAACTTGAGCAGTGTCTGAAGGCCTTTGGATCAGAAATCTTTCAAGGGTGTCCAACCTTGGCAGCTTTAAGATGTGTGGACTTCAGCTCCCAGAATTTCTCAGCCAGCTATGCCAGGGGGGGGACACGCCTGCTTTAGATGCTGATACAAATATTTTGTATGATATCTTAGACTCTTTTTGGTATGGGAAAAGCAGTTTAAGCAGCGTTACATACATGATTCATCGAAGGAAAATGCACAATGCTTTCTCTATGTGGTGTCTTTTCAGATGGATGCCCAGGTTTGTGTTACGGAAATGGAAGGTGCACCCTTGACCAAAATGGATGGCACTGCGTCTGCCAGGTGGGCTGGAGTGGAACAGGGTGCAATGTTGTAATGGAAATGCTTTGTGAAGACAACATCGATAATGATGGAGGTACAGACACAGTTCTTGCTCCAATGTGTATATGTCATATTTGTGAATGAATGAATCTTCTGTAGGGCTTCTGTCTCAATGGATTATAAGCAGCATACAGAAATTTTCATAATTCAGGCATAGTCCTTGACTTAAAACCATTCATTTAATGGCATAGAAAAAAGTGACTTACAACTGGTCCTTGTACTTACAACCAGTCCTTACACTTAGAACTGTCACAGCATCCCCAAGGTTCATGGGAGTGAAATTTAGGCACTCGGCAACTGGCACAGTGTCCTGGGGTCATGTGATTGCCATTTGTAACCTTCCCAGCTGGCTTTCAATGAGCAAAATCAATGGGGGGAGCCATATTTGTTTAATAACTGCATGATTCCCTTAACAACTCCAGCGATTTGCTTAACAACTATGGCAAGAAGGGTCATAAAATCGGGTGTGGTGCACTTAACAACTTTGTTTAGCAGTGCAAATGCTGATCACAACTCTGGTCATAAGTTGAGATTATCTGCATTATTCTGAGAATTCATCAAACGCAATAGATGGAGCCGCATCTCATTCAGGTGACAACGCTATCTCATTCCCTAAAGGCCTTCTGGAACAACCAGATTTTAACAAGATTCCAGGAAGGAATCTTGGAAGGGGCAATTCTCACCTCGAGAGAAAAACATTGCATACAAGGAGAGTTCCTATAAAAAATGTCCACTTCCATGTCTCTCCAAGCAGGAATCCTGAAACAAGGGGACCTACAACAGGAATTCTCTGCTTTTATTCATTGAGTTGGCAGATTCCACCCTGAACAGGTGGTGTCAAAGATATCCAGGCTCCAAGCCATATAGGGCTTTATAGGTGCAGTCCTTCATGATAGATCAGGCTAGGAACCTAATGTCATGTGTAGATCAGTACTAATATTGGAAAGCTATAGTAACAGAATCTTGAACTTCTGAATGTACTTCCCCCTCCCCTTTATCTTTATGAGAACTAGGGAGGGTCTTGTCTGAGACATTTATTCAGATTACATTCCTACTCCAGATCCAGTTCTCTTGTATCTGACTGTTGTTCCTCTGGTTCCTCAAGGCCATTCCCTCTTCCTACTACAACAGGACTTTCATTTTTGGTGCCATATCCTTGTATGAGCACTCAGAAGATGCTACTCCCTTTATTTCTTTAAGTTCAAATGCTTATACATAATCCTTTCAGATAACCAAAGGGTGCTATCATGTTTCCCCTCACATCCCCAGCAGTTCCTTTAACCTTTCCTCAAATCTTTTGCTTTTCCATTTCCATATTAGACCCCAAAAGGCAACGTAGTTAGGCATTCCTTTATTTCATAAAAGGAGAGTTCCTATAAAAAATGTCCACTTCCATGTCTCTCTAAGCAGGAATCCTGAAACAAGGGGACCTACAACAGGAATTCTCGTGCTGTACTCCTTTGGTTCACATTTAATTTCTGAGTTACTAAATTGTCTTACACTTCTGTCTCTGAGCTTCCTTCATCTTTCATACTACGTATGTCATATTAAAGGCACATTTTTCTAGCTGAAATGTCTCTTGAGCAGATGCAGCACCATGGAGAGCTGGTTTCAGCTTGTGGTGTACATCTGTGCCAGGTTGTTCAAGGCTTAGCAGGGCCAGCCGTGTGAGACTGACATCTTCAGCAGATGCCGCCTCCCCCATATAGCTCACAGTTTGCATTATGATTGCTTCTTTTCTCTCCTCGCTCACATAATTTCATGGGGGGCTGCATGCCCTTTGAGATCAGCCAGAGAGCTCCAGGCTCTCCTTTTCCCTCTCTTCTGCCCAGCTATTGATCAGGAAGCATCAGCAATCAATTGTTGGAGAAGACTGTGTGGGAGGTCTGCTTCGGCATCTCTCTCTAATTAAAGCTTTGGGGTACAGAATAACAAACAGCTTAAATCCAACAGCAACATAAATATAAGCTGCATCCAGGCTGTGAGCACGGATCATGTCACTCTCTGTATGCCCCTCGCTGTCTATATGACAAAGCTGAGCCTCCAAGCAGAACTGAGTTCTATTTCCCTTGTTTAGGCTGTGCCAACCAACTTTCAGTAAAAACTAACATATTCTAATTTGGTTCCCTATCCCAATGCTGATGATGCTGACGCTGATTTAGCTGCAAACTCACAGTTCCTCCCATTCTCTACTATAGGAAGCTGCTTTATGGATGCACCTCCTTAAAAAGAAGAAGCTAGTAATTCTCATGTGTTCAACACGTTGTCCTCTGGGGTTTTTATGAACATTTCCACCATAATTACAGTGACCATAAAAAGGTCAAAGGTTTCCCCTTTCAGTTGTGTCTGATTCTAGGACTCATCTCCTATTCACAGCCAAAGAGCCAGTATTGTCCAAAGATGCTTCCGGGGTCATGTGGCTGGCATGACTGTACGTCGAGGCACACAGACTGTTGTTACCTTCCCACCAAAGGTGGTACCTATTTATCCACTTGCATTTTGCATGCTTTCGAACTGCTAGGTTGGCAGGAGCCGGGGTGAATAGCAGGAGCTCACCCTGGTACACAGCACTTGCGTCTTGAATTTGGGCTGCTGTCCTTCTGGTCAAAAAGCTCAGAGTCTTAACCGCTAGGCCACCATGCCCCTTACAGGGACCATGCATCCTCTATAATAAAGGCCAGTTCAGTTTCAGAAGGTGTCCTTTAGATTTATTTTCCAAAACCTCACTTTTGTCTTGTATTTGGGTGATTTAACTTAATGTACAGTATTTTATATTCATGTAAAAATATGGAAATGGAATCATCTTTTTAAAATGAATGTAGATACTCTGTTTGGTTTTAGATATTGTTAGTTTTTTTTGTAAAAGTTTTCTTGGCTTCGCTCTTGAATTTTCCTTTGTAAAGCAAAGTTATAAACATAATTATTCATTTTTTTTTAATCCTTTTGAACCTCTTTTGGATTTACTGCCTTACCAGTTCCTTGTTGTTTTTAAAAAATAAGGACACTGTCATGATAATTCAACAGAAAATGTTCTTGTAAGAAGCTACATCAAGCATGGGCTACAGGAATGTTTCCTAACAAATTCCCATTCCAGGCTTTGCATGTGGAGGCTGGGAAATATCCCAAGATAACAACTTGATGCAAATGCTAGTTAATCAGGCACAGACCATAATCTCAGGTTACAATAGCTAAACTAGGCTTTCCCAGTCTCAGGTCACTAGCATTATCACTGAGCATTGATGATGTTGGCAAGAAGTAAGGGAAATTTTAGTCCAATTACAGTCTAATGATGCAGCCAGAAAATAAATTGATTTAAATCCATTGCCAATGGCCATTAAAGAATGGACTCAAAGCCTTGCGATAATAAAGGAGAGGCTGCTAATCTTTTTTTTACCATAGCCTCTGAAAAGTCTACTTATGATCCACTGAATTAGTTATATTTTTCCAGAAGATTTGGAAGAAATTTCAACATGTTCAACAAGAAGAAAACAGAAGGCAGAAATTTTGTTTGTTTATTTATTTATTAAATTGATATGGCGCTGAACTCAATACAGCTCTCAGCAGCTTACAATAAAAACATAAAAACAATGTATAATAAAAACAATTAAAACCATTTAAAATTAATAAATAACAGTTTATACAGCACAGAGTATGCACATATTGACGAAAGCTTACTGTGATGATTAATTTACTCATTACAGGGATGACCTACAACTTCCAGGTGTTGGTGCTTCACAGTTTCCATGTCTACCATCTTTGGGCCAACTGGCTGG
>JANHZU010010536.1:157577-177389 GCA_032468055.1 Acrochordus granulatus | reverse complement strand
TTTGATGGAAGAGGAAAATGTTTTGTCCCCCATTCAGGGGATTTTATCAAATCTAAACAGAAAGGAAAGAGATGGCAAAAAATGTATATGTTTCTCACATGGCAGGATACAGGACACGCAGATACAGAACTTGGTATCTGGTGCCAAATGGGATCCAAATAAATCAAAAGGTTTATGTTCTTTTTCAGTTTTGATCTAGTAGCTGTTGGAGGCATCTCAGTCACCCTAATCTTTGACAGATCACCTTTTCTTCCGGTGAAAAGGACACTTTGGCTGTCCTGGAATAAGTTTATTGTGGTAGAGAAAGTGGTCATGCAGAGGATGGAGGCAGATCTACCCACTTGTGATATTAGTGGCTTCATCAGTCCAAATCCAATTGTAATTCCTTTTCCTCTGACATCATTTGGAGGATCCTGTCCTGAAAGGGGAACAGTCATACCTGAATTACAGGTAAGAAGGATGGAAACAGTATAATATTATTGAGAAAAAAATAGGAAATTGTTGAGATGGGATTCTTTGTCGATCTAAAATTTGTCTCTTGATTTAAAATTTGTCTAAGATTTAAAATTTGTCTCTTGATTTATTCATTCATCAAATTTAGATAATTCACTCAGAGTGATTCTGGGTACTGTACAATTGTTTTAAAAAAGTTAATTCCTGACATTAAGTAATCCATTGTAAAAGTTGACAAATAAATTACTCTGGTGTCTTTAATATGTGTAGAAATCATTTGTTTGTTCATTTTATTTATTAAATTTATATGCCACCCATCTCACTGTTGAAGCAACTTCAGGCATCTTACAAAATTCCTGAATTCTTCAGTTCCTAAAGTTCATGGTCAGTATTAAACCTCAGCCATTCATTCAAGCTATTCATTACTCATTAGGACCGTGTGATTTATTAGAGCCTTCTAAGAGATTAGAAGGCAATTTGACCAATCTCTGAACTGAATCCATTTAATCTGGGGATTCCGTGGACTTTTCTACATGCATATACGTGCTTTTATCAAGCTTCCTAAACCAATTCAATTTGACAATTCCAGTTGCAAATCCCAATGGATCCGATCAATTGCTTAAAATTTTAAGCCCGATTTGCAAATAAATTGCAAGTCAGAATTTAGCTGATTTCAACACCTGTGCCAATTATGGCTTGGAATTCTAGGAATTACAGTCCCATTGCATCTGGAAGATACCAGATTAGATTAGAAATTTAGCCCAGAGCAGTAGCTGTAACCTCTATGTTAAAATCCCATAAACAATGCCAGTGAGGCTCAGAATACCAGATAGTATCTACAGATACAGTACTTTTATTGGCCAAGCATGGGATGTCTACGCAAGGGATTTGTCTTGGTACAGTGGCTCTTGGTATATTTGCAAGACAACAGTATAAATAGTAACATAAGCATATAGTAAGTTAGGTATAGAGCAGAAGGTGTGCATACTTGCAAGCAAGTATGTATGCACATATCGGGTAATTTGGAATTCTTTACCCAATGATCTATCATATAACATACAGCATGGCTCAAGCATTTAGCTATATGATGACTGTGGCGGGGGGAATTCTCTGTTTATGGGCATCAAAACTCCACTGCCTCCCAAGATTATGAGCCATTGTTGAAATATCTCCTATATGGAGGTGTCTAAGCTACTTCTAACGCTATCTGTGAACATAGCACGGTTTTATGGCGGTGAATTCTATGTGTACTAACATTATCTCGGTCACCGGAGAAGTCCAATATGGTAGATTCCGACAAGATTTGTTGTGATGTTAACATGCACAACTCTCTTTCAGGTGGTCCAGGAGGAAATATCCTTTCCTTCCAGCTTTGTGAAGCTGAGTTACTTGAGCAGCAGAACCTCAGGATATAAAACCTTGCTGCGCATTATTTTGACACATTCTACGATCCCTCCCGGAATAACCAAAGTGCATCTCACAGTAACAATTGAAGGGCGGTTGGCTCAGAAATGGTTTCCTGCTGCAATCAACCTCGTCTATACTTTTGCATGGAATAAGACTGATATTTATGGCCAGAAAGTATCTGGCTTGGCAGAGGCAATAGGTATGTCTGCTTTAACAATAGTGTTGTCAGTATATTATATGAGTAAGTGTTACCTCTGCTCTGATGCAAGATATCACTTCCCAATACTAATAATATTCCCTTCTATACCAAATGGTAGCAGATCTTGATAACAACGGCATAGAAGCCGATGAGGAACTAGAAAAGAGGGGCATATTTGGAAAATAATCTCTCTCCTGATTATTTAAATTAACCTTTCCTCTAGCCCTTCCTTTCACATAAAAACCAGTGGGGCGCCAAAATTTGCTTTTGGAACTGAGCGGCAGGTCTCAGTATCAGATTTTGGAGGCAAATGAGAAAGGAAAGGTCTCCGGGAAGCCCCACTGGGTCTTCAAATGTGTCCTTCCCCAAATGGATTTTGGGGCCAGACACATTTGCGAAGCGTTCCAGAAATGTACTGGCATGGCCTTTCTTCCACCTCAGAGCAGCACTTTTAAAATGTCTGGGACAACTTTGAAATGCGACCAAAAATAGCTGTTTGAACTCAGACATGGTAGGGAAAGCCTGCAGAGCTTGCCTTCTAGGATTCTTTCTGACCCCTTTACCAAAAGTGTCCATATATTTGTGTGTCTAGGGGTGCACCAGGAAACACAAGCCATAGATTCTGCTCTTTGGGGTCAGATGATGGGGGAAAGAGGGGTTAATATAATCAGTGATCATATGAGCTTTTCTCCAGCTGACTCTTCCATGGGGATATGCTAGATGATGTGTTTCCAAGATATTTTTCTCCACAGCTTCCAGCCAGATTTGCTCCATTTTCAGACTCTTCAATTCTTTTTTCCAAGATTTCAAAATTAGTCACATTCTGTTCAATTTCTGGAGAATTTTCACATCAGGGAATAGACAGGCAGAATTTCAAACTCCTTTATATAATTTTACCAACATTCCATTGAGTTGAAAAAAGAAAAGAAAATGAACACTTAGAAGCTGAAAATACGTTTTGAGCTTAGAAATGTTCAGTTTGAAGTGTTTGGGGCACCCTTCAGAAGGAGACCATGCCCAACCCTTGGAGAGATACGTATCGGACAGCTAGAGACTGTCTACCCCTATTTTAATATTGTATAAATCTTGCACTGGTTTTATTAAAACTTCCCACTTCATCCTTATGATTTTTGTTGGTGTCACCTCTCATCCATTACAATACTTATTGCACAGTGAACATTAACATTGATTATAATATGCCAAATACTTCATAAATAAAGTGCTCCAATCTTGGATCTTAGCACAGCTATTCCAAGTTTTCAAGATGGGTCTTTTTAAGGTTACTATTACTATTATTAGGAATATTCCACGATTAAAACTGGGAACAAAGTTGGAATGTCTTTGCCAAAATAGGGTGTTCCAAAGGCAATTCATTTTACATATTTCCAATGCACACACACTTCTCTTACAACCCATGTCTAAGTAGAAGTGAGTTGATGTGAGAGAAGGAAGGGCAGAATCGGGTTAAGAGGGGGATCAGCTTTGAGTCACTATGAATGCATAAATTCATATTATGAATATGAATTCATAATATGAATTTATGCATTCATAGTGACTCAAATGATGGCCACCTCATGACGGCCATTAGACTTATCTGGGGAGTGCAGATGCTTGGCAGGCAGTTGGAGAAATTCTTGTGATTTTGTAGCTTCAATAAACCCGTTGATTAGAACTGCACTGACTAAGCCCAATCCTTCAGGCCTTACAGCTGGATTACTTTGATGTTCAGACAGATTTCTCAGTTCACTAGGTGTACTCTTCCTCTTCATAGATTTCTCCATCTTTTCCTTCCCTGACAAGCTTCCCTACGTATAATATGCTGAGCAGATTTGATCAGGCATGTCCAACTGCTGAACACCACATGTCAGCCACTTAGATTAATATTCCTAACTGGCAGCCAAAGTTATCCATGTCTGGAGAACATATACACACACTCACCATGCTGTGCCTTGCAGTCTTATTTACCTGTTTCTTTCCTTTGAATAAACATACTTCTTGTCCTGTACCTTAGAGGTATTTGAAAATCAGAAAGCAAGCAATATGCTGCCATCTGGAGGAAACTGCCAAAAATTTGCCAGGACAAATTTTACAGAGTAAAGTCCAGCAAGCAGGAAGGAAGTGATATAGTTCATTGTTTAAAAAAGAAGAGAGAGAAAAAGATGTTTTATTCCTTTCTCTTCTGCATGCACATCCACAACTATTAAGGTGTTGCAAATGGAGAAGGAAAGAGATGCAAAGCAAAACCAAGATTCCTTTACCATATTTTTCTTTTTCTTTTCTCCTTTTTTAATTTATAACTACTGTACACTTGCATGTTGGTTTTATCTAACAATTAGATTTCACAACACCACTGAAAGCTCTTTATATATCTTGAGTCCTGGTAATTTTATTGACCTATCCGCAGAATGTTGTTGGCATCTAGAATATTTATTTCACTTCCCAGTCATGTTTCTGTCTAAGAGTGAGTCATGTTTGATCCTGCTTAGCTTTTTAGGAGAGCCAGAATTGACTAGGTAGTCCTACTTAGCTGGATGATGTATAAACATTAAAACAATGGTCAGGGTAACAAAGCGGGTCTTCACAGGTCATAATACCAAATCACTGAAGATTCTTGATTTGCCAGTAAAGACAAGAGTCTTCATAACTGCTCCTCTGGTGAGTGCAAAGAACTTGGAGAACTTAAATGACAATATCAGCACATGAGGAATTAGGAACCATTCCAGCATCTAAAGCTATAAGAGAAATTCAGGGAAAATTGAAAAAAAGAGCTTACAGAGTATGCTGAATTATGACCAAGAATGGTCTTTCTAACACAGCTCAGCTGGATAAGCAGCCAAGAGACATACCAAGTGCCTTATCTTTCTCAGTGGGTTCCAGATCTAAAAAGGTTAGGAAATATGCTGACCCATCCTCTTTCCTAGGTTTCTCAAATAGCATTTTTTTTGAGTTACTCTTTTGAGTCATCTTTTGGTTCCCAGAGTTGACATTTAATTGATGTTTCCCACCAACGGATCCTCATCCCAAGGGCATAAATGATAATTAGCCAGTTGCAATTTAAAGCTCTGACTGGAATAAGAAAGTTTGATTCGGCAAGTCAGACTTCCAGTGCAGATGTGACAGATTGTAAGAAAGCTGGAGGCAAACGAGTTGACAAATTATCTCATAAAGAGGAAGTCAGCCCAAGGGGAGAGACATCTGGGAGAAAGTGTCCAAAGAAACCCCACCTTAATTAACTCATTATAAAAGAGGCTAAAAAAATCCTATTACAGATTCCAGGTTTCTATTTGTATAGTAGCATTAAAAAAGATAGGCAGGCAGGCAGGTAGACACACAGACAGACAGACATGCATACATAACACATATCTTGGTGCTCTCTGAGCTTGATTGTTTTCCTGCAGACATTTCATTACCAAACCAGGTATCCTCATCAGTGCACTGATGATGCACACAAACTCAGAGGGCACTAAGGACTCCACAGTTCGCCCAAGAGCTACAACTATTCTGAGAGAGAGAGAGAGAGGTGGTTTCTTTCTCTCTCCAACACAGGGCTTGAAAACAGGCTGTGCATCTTTCCAGTTCTTGTCTACATCTAAAATATCAGAAGACTCTATGCCAAACTTTACTGTGGTTCAGTGAAGTGGTCTGCTTCCAAACATTTTATTACCAAGAGCTACCATAGTTTTATGTTAATGCATAATTATAATAGGCAATAATGGAACAGAAATGAAATGTCTAATCTTCTCTTTGTAAGCAGACCAAATAGAAGCGCCCGAAAAACCCACAAGTGATTATACCCCGTTTCCATAAAATGAAATATTAGATGGGTTGCAGTTTATAGGCTGAGGACAAGATAGGACAGTGATTTGGTTGGAATAGCCTTTTCCAGCCTATGTGAATTTGGGCTCCCACATGGGAATGGCTGGCTGAAAAGATTTTGGGAGTTATAGTCCATGTATGCAGAGGGAACTCAGATTTAGGAAGTTTGCTCTGGGTGCTTAAAGTGTTAAATAGAAATCAAACTAAGAATACCAATAAATTAAGAAAGCAAATGTAGATAAAATTGTAAGATGAAAACAAAAGTGGAAGTGGTATTATTGTAATACCGGTAGGCTGTATTTACAAATCTTCGGTATTATTTTCTGCAAGAATAGAGGCCTTTTTCAATCACTTTCTCCCAATTTGGTATAGTTGATAGTGGCACAGCAGACATTTCCACTGGGTACATGCTCAGAATCATTCAGTTTCTACTGTGTGATGCATGGGTGAGTAACCTGAGACTTCGGCTTAAGATGTTGAAAAATGAAACTTGGCATCCAAGATAGGAATCTGTGCTTTCGCTTATGTCTCACATCATGTGCAAAATTTGTTTGCTTCGTTAATTTTATTTGAACTTTTAAAACTGCCTTCAACTTGAATATGGGTCTTTTGCATGCAAATGTGGTCTTGATCGATCTCAGAAGGCAATTTAAGTAGGTTTTCCACTAGCTTGATATATCGCAATGAATTTTGCACGGCGGCTGTGCATCCCAGTTTTCAGGTGCATTTTTCTATCCTGTGAGAGGAGTATTAAATCATACTTACTTTAGTAATTAATTAAATTTTTATTTTGCCTTTTTATAGTCAAACATAGTTGCCATACGCCACCAGTAACAGTTTCGGGCCAATTCTGGACCATTCTGAAATATTTGTGTAGCACTTTGGGTTCTCAAAATTGATTGCTGTGGTTCTCAAAAGCCCCATTCCCCAACAAACATCATTTCACTCTACAATGTGAACAGTGAAACAGATGCGCATTTGATGTGTATTTGATTTTGCATTACCAAGCATTTAAATGTTTCAGACCAAATACTGAATGGGCCAATAACTGTCTAACTGATAAGAAGATTTTGGTGGCAAAAGGAATAGGAAGTTATATATTGATACTCAAACTTGGCTACAGTAAAATCTTGGATTATTGATAATTATGGCAGTTCTCATTTCCACACTTAAAGTCATTTGAATGGCTTCTCTTCTGAACCAATGATCCTATCATGACATAGGGCCTGGTTACTTGAGGGAGCGCCTGCTTCCCAAAGTATCTGCCCAGCCAATTTGATCTTGCAGGCTTGGTGCGCTCTGGGTTCATTCAATTAAACTGAATGTCATCTGTTGTTGATACGCCTTCTTTGCTGCAGCCCCTGCCCTTTGGAATATCCTTGCTTCAGAGATTAGGATGGCCCCTAATCTGTTGGCCTTTCCTGAAGCTTTAAAAACCTGGCTAAGTGTCTTGGGCCACAAATGTGTTAAGGGCCCTGCTTCTTAGCTAAACTGATAATTGTTATGATAATTTAGAACAGGTCACCACTGGAGTCAATGGAATGAAAGGGAAGCTATTGATATTAAATATATAAAATTAATATGTTTTTGTTTGATTGTTGGGATCCACCCAGAGTCCTTGGAAGTCAGGTGGCATACAAGTTTAATTTAAGTTTCATTTAGATACAAGTTAAATTAAAATTAGGTGGCACCGTGGTTGAGTGGTTAAGACAGTGGGCTTGTTGGCTGGAAGGTTGGCAGTTCGGCAGTTTGAGACTCAAGTGTCGCCACATAAAAGAGGGTGAGCCCCCGTTACTTGCCCCAGTTCCTGCCAACCTAGCAGTGAGAAAGCATGTAAAAATTCAAGTAGATAAATAGGGGCCACCTAAATTGGTAGGAAGGTAACAACATTCTTCACACCTTGGTGTATAGTCATGCTGGCCACAAGACCACAGAAGCATTGGCTCTTTAGAGCCAGCCCCAACTGGCAAGGGAAATCAGATGTTTAAACTGGATTTGTTCACCTGTTGAGTCCTTCCCATGGACCTGGGTTAGACAGATGTTCTTTGAGGATGTTCAACGTATCTTTGCAAGATGTAAGCTCTTCTGAGTAAAGCTGCCTTTTGCAATTGACTGATGATGATTTTGTCAATGCTGATGGTATTCAATGTTGTTCCAGTTGTTTTGGGACTGCACCCAAGGGCCCTACTGCTCTTGGTACCACCTTTGCTCTCTTTTACCACAGTCGTTCTACTTCTGTATGAAGGTTTTGTATTTTGTGATTTTTCTCCAGTTCTTTCTCTTCTTTTGCCAAAAAGTGCCAGGTCCATTATCCAGACTTTTTTGTCTTTCTTATCAATAATTGTTAAGTCTGGGTTGTGGAAGGTGCTTGCATCTTTGAATTCTGAAGTTCCTGAGCATTTTGGCTTTTTCATTTTCTATTACTTTGTGTAGAAGGGTTAAGAAAGAAAAGGGTCGGGGGGGAGTGATCTTCCATTTATATATTTCCATACATCTGTATAAGTCTCAGGACAAGAAATTGAAGGATATGGTTCTGTGTAAATATTTTTGTGCAACCCAGAAACTAAAGTTCTCGGGCTCCCAATCATTAACATGATTTTAAAAATTGCAGGATTCTCTTTATCTGAGTACTTTTCATCTCGTCAAATGTACTTCATTTTAAATGCTTTGGTTGAGCTCCTGTTAAGTGCACAGCTGTTAAGTTACTCTCCTGAATATGTCTTCAGCTTCTGCAGCCCAAGAAAAAAAGAAAATCAACATTTTCAAAGAAAATTCCTCACGATACTCCTCCCTCCCCCAATCTAAGAAGGCAGGGGGCATGCAATGCAACCTTGGAATTAGTCCCAAAGAACTAATTTCCTGTGTAGTTTTTTTGTTCTTGTTGTTGTTTCTCAAGCAAAGGGGAAGCTTTTTTTAAAAGATGGAGAATCCTGTCACTTCCCTCTATTCTGTCACTTCTAGCAAGAACGATTGGCTTCAAAATGATAGATTAGAGCAAGAAAAAGCAAGGGGGAACTAGGGTAGGTGACAGAAGCTTGCCTGCCCCAGGTTTGATAGACTGGAACTGACTATTTGTTCTTTCAGCCAGCCCTGTGACCACCTTGCTTCCAGAATCAGCATTTTGGCAGCATCCTGAACCACAGGATGAGCACTGGGGCTTTCATCCATGGATACCTTTCTGCCCTTGCCCAGAGCAATGCTGTGACAGTTTCACAGCTGATACAAATTGCTGGGTAAAGTGAAGAAAGGAACCTCAAAGCTTGTTTACCCTCTTAAGATGACTGCTAGATACCACCACAATAACCTCTCTGTTCTGCAGAAGGTGGGGGTGGGATCCCGTCCTAAGGCATCGGAGCACGAAACGTCCAAAGTTCAATCTTTAGGATTTCTAAATGATCGGATAACATGCCATAAGAATGACTTTTGGCTTAAATCCCCCAAGGGCTATTGCAAGTCTGAAGGTATTAGTTTCTTTTCATAAGCCCAAGGTTGTTCCATTATTGTAATCCTCCAGCATGCGGTACAGATCTTCTTTTTTCAATTTGCTACCTCTGCCTTTCATGTCTGTCCTCCAAAGAAACAACATTTTTATTTACAACCTGAACAGTTCCCTCCAGTAGCAGAGAACAATTATATCTTTCAGTTGGAGAACCCTCCTGCCCCCTCTTTTCCCATATAGTCTTGAGACTCTGCATTACCAGCAGGCACTCAGTGGTTGTCCTAGGTAATCAGGAAATCAGCTCCAGCAACATATAATTGACTGTATTTGTCATGAAATGAAATAGAGGAAACATTGGCATGGCAGAAACTATTTTCTTCTAGTTGCTGTTGTTACTATGACAAGTTTTCTAGCTTCCCTTGTTCCTGCTGAATTTTAAGGTTTGAAAGAGTTACTCCTATTTATCTTGAAAATGTGAAGTTTAATCTCAGCCCTCTAATAAGAGTGTCATAGATTGAACACCTGATTATTTTTCATTTCTTTAAAAGGAAAGTAAAAACCAGCCAAATGTTCTTATTCGGACTAAGCAGCAACGCTGACTCCTTGTTTGGGTTTATAGGTGATCGCTTTCCCACTGTTCTTTGAGATTAGAACACGCTTGCTGATCTAGGTTTTGTAAGTTTTGACACAAAAATGTAATATCTGCATAGATTGGGTGGGAAGACTACAGCACTGATTTGAAGGAAAGCAGAAGAGCATTATAATTTATGTTCCTTCAAGAAGAATGGCTGGAGTTGTCTGCAGTTCTGGGACTTTTAGATTTCACAGCAGCAATCAAACTTTTCAGTGATTTTTTGGGTGGGAGGGGGATCAGAGTTTAAAGGATTTCCTTAACCATGGCTTAATGTCATGATTAGCGGCAGTAGGGCCCAGAGGTTAACCTTCCTAAGTACCTTGGCATCTCCTCCTCCTCATTCCAAGATTGCTTCTGTTCCATTGCTACTCTACCAGACCCATCTCCAGAAGAGTGGATGAAATATGAATATTTTTATTGTATTCAACATCAAATATATAAAGAGTCTAATGTTGTAGGATAATTCTCCTCCAGAATATGACTATAGTATCAGTTAACTGCTTTTAGACCTATCCTAGGCAATTGATGCACTACTAGCTATGATCTGTTGTGTTTATCTCTCTGCAGTTTCAGTAGGTTATGAATATGAGAGCTGTCCTGATCTGATTCTATGGGAGAAAAGGACTGTAACATTGCAAGGATTTGAGTTGGATGCCTCAAATCTAGGAGGCTGGTCCTTGGACAAACACCATATTTTGAACACACAGAGTGGTGAGTGCGCTCCTGATTCTTTTTTTCACTATGTTTTAGGTTTTTTTGTATTATGTTTTTTCTTCAGAAGCTCAAGGCAGCTTACATGAGGATATTCCCACAACAACAATACTGTGAGGTAAGTTGGGCTGACAGACAGTGACTGCCCCAAAGTCACTCATGGCTGAGGCTGGATTTGAACCTGGTTTTCTGTAATCCTAGTCTAATGTTTTAACAACTACACTACACATGGGAAGTAGATTTCTCTTCCAGATATAAATTATGAATATTTGTAAACATATTATGCTAAATTATGATTGATTTTATAGTCTTGCTTCAATGAATTGTGAAAATTAGTAGCAAATGGGTTATATCTGCATATTTTGAAATTAGCCTCGTTTTGAGAATCCTTGTTTTATAGTGTTGGAGAAAGCTTTGAAGGTCATTTACTTCAGCCCACTTTTCCATGAGCAGAACTTGCCATACGATGAATGTCTGTCTAGTCTTTGCTTTAGCACTTTCAGGAAGGAGTACGTAGGACACCTCCAAGAAATTTGCTGCACTAGCAAACAAATTTTGTTGGTAAAAAAATATATTACAATTATCAGCTGAAATGAATTTCTCTATAATTTCTATATCTGGGTTCTGTGGAACACAAATCAAGTTGGTCGATCTAATGTGGATATTAAGACATTTGAAGACACCTCTTTCATTTTGATTATTTAATCTTTAGGTAAGCCTACCTGGATGTTCCCACTGTTCCTCTTAGATCCTGCTTTGCTTCTAGACTTCTCATCTTTCAACAGTTCACTTTTCCTTGGACACTTTTCGAATTATCAATATCCTGGAAGTGTGTTTTAGCTAGGTACTCTTGTAATAGCAACTTCTTCTCATTTTTTTTTACCACTTGTAATAGGAATGTCTCATTTCTAGAAGGAATTAAATATTTGCTAAGCAAGATTGAAATATTCCTGTGAGCACTGACCAAATAGTGTAAGCCTAAGAGAAAATGAAGGGTTGTCGATGTGAAATAAGTGATTCTTTCTTTTTTAGTTCTAAAAGAGAATTGTACTTAAATTAGTTCAGAGAAACAGTGATACTGCCTTCTGCAATATCCTCCTCAACTATTCTGAAATTAGGAAGAGGTGTCAAAGGATGGCCTTGGTTGCCATTATGATCCTAGTCAATCTTTCCCCCATAATTTCACAACTGGGGTAAACTGAAGACAAAAGCTTTCAAATGTCTTTAGCTGAAAGGTCAAGAATTACTTAGCATTTAATCTTTTCTAAAAGAGTGAGACAAAGTGATGAAAAATAATCTGTTTAAGATTAATGCTGTCGTTCCAGCTTTAAAAATATCACAGAATTTAAGTTAGGCTGCCCCATATTGACATGAAGGAATAGAAAAGGATACATTCAGCATGACTTTTTCAGTGGCAAATATTCTTCCAAGGTTTTCAGCTGCTTTATCTAAATGGTTTGTTCTGTTGGGATGCAACGGCTAGGAAAAGATGCTGAGAAATGTCATTTTTATTTCCAAAATTACTATGAAGAGAACAAGTAACTGAACATGTATCGTTTAGATGACTACTTCTTAGCATGACCATTCGAATTGTCCCTTTCTGATGATAGGGAAGATCTTAAGCAAATGAAGAGTAAAAGAAATTAAGTGATGTAACTAAATCAGTTTTTCATAAATTAAGGTTTTTGTATTTTCCTCCTGGGACATTGTTTGATTACTCCTAACCCAAAATACAGATAGATGAATGAGTCCCCTTGCTATACACTCATCAAGCAGAGATTACTAGAGCTTCTATCTGAAATAACTGGAGGATGCAAAGTCCCTTCCACTGGGTTAGGTTAGTTGAATCTTAAGAGAAAGAAAGTGAAAGAGAGAGAAAAAGAAAGGTAAATCTAGCTTTCCTAAAGTAAGACATGCAATGAAATCTGGCTTCATGTTGGCAAAGCTGTTTGGTGAAAAGACAGACATATTTATCCTACCCCGTTCTGATGACTTCTAGCTATGATAGGTAACTGTTTTCATCATTCTCAACCTGCAAGGAGATAATAGGACTTCTAATACAACCCATCTGGAAAGTGTCAACTTGGGATGATCTAAACCAACTGTCTCAAGTACTTTCTCCACAAAGAATTTCTGCATTTTTCAAAACAGAACGTTTGTTTCATGTGTCTTTGGTGTCAAGTGCAAGTTTCCTCATTTTTATTGGCATTTGTCACCAAAATCTGTCCCTAGATACATATTTCAAGGAAAGCCAGCTCTTTGGAGTCCTAATTATAAACTGTTTCTTCTGAGACAAAAATGGAAATATTGTCTTTATTCATTTAGCCACAGAGGACAGCCAACTGTTCCTGTCATTTCCATGGATTTTTTTAATGTCAGGGAATAGATATCTGTGTAACTTAAGCACCCTGGCCTATTGCCAAGCTGCTTTTGACATATTTAGAAGAAACTCCAAGAGGTGTACCCCTTCTCCCTTGTTCCTCATCTATAAGTTGAAAACATTATTTCCATGTTCAGTTCTTTGAGTTTGACATTAAGTACTAACCAGTATGTAGCTTTCAGATGTGATGAAGACAGTGATAATGATTTATTCATAGACTACAAAACAGTAGCCAGTATTTTAAGTTTCTTGCAATAAACTCTTGATGTGCTTAAGAAAGAACTTGGGAATTTAAAAGTATCCCTAATTTCAGAACTTCTAGGTGGCTTTCAAGACTTTTGAAAATGCCCATAAAACTTCATAATTCATTCAGTGTTCCTGCAGTAGCTCCTTTCACAAAGAACCACCTGGGGTGACTGTCCTAGTGCAAGAATACGATTGTGATAAGCCTATAGAACCCCGAAGCATCACTTGTCTGTGGCCTACCTGGGATTTTATGTCTTGCAATGAAGCTACTCCTTATTACCAGCCACTGAAAAGAATACCCAGGTTACCAAGGCCCAGGTAAATAAATAAAGCACATTGCTGGAGAAATAATGGGCCACTTTACAGCTCTAAAGCTAATAAACATGGTTCATTCATCCTTCTTAAAGGCAGGGATACACAGCTAGCTGAAGGTAAAATTGTATCCTAACAATATAAGTCACAAATTTTTGTATACTGTTCTGGAAAGAATGGAAGAGTTCTTTAAAGACTAAGCAATTTAGTGTCATTCGGCCCTTTTGACATATGAGATATTTATGGAGAAGGGGGAAACAATGAAAAGAAAATGGGAGGAAAATTATCTATAGATAGTGTAGATTTTTTATTTCATCCATGAGAAGTGGTGCTACTTCTTCTGATGAGTTTAGAAATACATGGGAGAGGTCTTCTCACTGAGATGTTGAGCCTGTACTTTCCAAACAGCAAATGCCATGGTTCTTTGATAAACTGTTCATAATTCTCATGAGCATTATGATGGTGATAGTTATCGTGCTGAAACTTAAGCAGTATTTGGAAAGTTAGAAGGATGGATGACTTTCCATAGATGTTACACATGCTCTTCTGTGGTTAAATGGAATTGAGTTAATTGAATTACATGAGGTGCGGTGGCGCAGCGGATTAGTGCCACCAGTTATGCCGACCAGAAATGGCCAGCATGCTGGCAGGTTCGATACGCAAGCACCGCATGACGGGGTGAGCGCCCGTCACTTGCCTCAGCTTCTGCCCACCCAGCAGTTCGAAAGCACGTAACAACTGGCGAGTAGATAAATCGGGTACCACTTCGGTGGGAGCTGGCTGGCTATGGTGGGAACGGGCGAGCTGAGCGACAAGTCGGAAGCAGACGACCCTCCTGCCGGGGGCGGAGCAGGAACTGCGGAGATGCCCAGATGCAACATCGCCAGCCAGCGGGGGGGCGGGGTTAGTTACACAAAAATTGTATAATACTAATCTATGTAAGCCACCAGGAGTCTGGCGGCACAGAAATGTGTGTAATAAATAAATAAATAAATAAATAAAAATTGCCCAGAAGTGCATTAAGACAATGGGGCTGGGAGAGGAGAACAAATGCGATTTTATTTGTTTGTTTATTAAATTCATGTGCCGCCAAAATCCGAAGACTCTTGGCGGCTAACAACAATAAAACAATACATTAAAAACATTTAAAGTAAAACAAACCCATTAAAACATTTAATTTTCCTGATTTAAGTTCCCCAAACTACAAAGGGAAGAAAATGTGGGATGGAAGAGCGCCTTCTTTCTCCATTGCAAAACTAATGGCCACAAGAAGCAGGAGAGAAAAAATGATTAAAGAAATAAAAGGGACGCTACATGAAACCCAACAGAAGAAGTACAGTCGAAAACAAGCACATTGATAAATATATAGATATGTAGCATGTTAATTCTTCTTATATGCAATGCCAGAGCTACAAGCATTGGAATGTGTTTTTTTTACAATTGTTCACCTGCATGAGTGCAACCAATTGTCTTCCATCTGAGACATAACTAGGTTTATTTGTTTGTTGAATTTTATTTACTGCCCACCTCTGGGCAGCTTACAGTAAAAACACAGCAGGTTCATCATCTAGCAGTTCTTACTCAGTTGGGTATCTACTCTGATCATTAAAACTCTCTCGTCCTCCTCAGTAACACAGTACCAATGACAGATAAGAATATGTTGTCATTTGCTTTGGAAGAGTTAGTCATGCTGATGATATATTTTAATGGTGGGAAAATGGATTTTCCTAAAATATACTCTCTGTCATGAACTCCAACCTCAGAAGATAAAGTCTTTGAACAATAGAAGCAAGAAAGTGAGTACTTTCAAAAAGAAAAAAAATGTTTTCCACTTCTCTCACTCACTGGTGAAAAGGGAGCACAATCTATCGGAGAATTGTTCATCCCAGAGATAAATGTGCTATTGGAGGTGTTGGAGTTTTCATTCACATCTGTCAGCTTTCATTCCACACTGAATATTGATTGAATCTGTACTGCAGCTTATGGTTCTTTTCTGAAAAACAAAAAATCAGAAAACTTCTTTATTTACCTCTGTTACGAACAGCAATGTATTCTCACCTTTCTTTTCAGATTGATTAGTTTTTAAGGTGCCCCGAGTGCTCTTTTCACACAATATTTCCACTATATGAACCGCGCAGGTAGATTCCAGATATGTGTTCTTTACTCATAGGAAAAAGAGAATTTTGGCAGCTCTGAAGATTATTTGCTAACTGATTTTAAAAAGTATAAAAAGAAATGTTAACCAGTGATTTTTCTAACTAGTCTTAGATGGGGATAATTCAATATTTTTGGAAACTTACCTTGTTCAGACATTCTCTTCATGGATTCAGTCCAATCTGGAAGGGTGATAGACATTCCTCCCCTCTTCAAATGGCACTGTTGATGTAAGTAAAGCAATAAGTCTCTGTGCTCTGTCAATCCTTCAAGATAGGTCAAATGAAGAGACAGATACACAGGGATTGTAGAAATACTACTTTATCGTTGTAGGGTGTGATAACCGAATCTTGAAAGGCTGTCAGAGTTTCTGACCCAGATTATACTAAACAAAATCAAGGTGGTTATTTTGAGTTTCTCTCTTATACTTCCTTCAATCTCTAGACTGTGTAATCTCCTATCCATATCCTCTTTAACAACTCATACTTTTCTTCTACTGCCATTCCTTTAACAGTTCTTTCAACCTTCCCTAAGGTCAACTCTAAAGACCCTCACACCTCGAGCATGGTTATTTGCAATGAAGAGCCTTCCATCTGCAGGAAAAACGATTCTTTGTCAGCTAAAATCCTCAACCAACATTGGGCCCTAAACTCACATCATCAGTGTAACATGGAAGCAAGAAAGTGCTTACTTTTGTTCATACGTTGGACTGAACATTCCTAGACAGAGCTAATACCTTTGTTTGGTGTGTTATCAGCAAAGCTTGTCTTTCAGAGGATTAGAAGGTCCAACCACCACCAGTAAAATAAAAACATAGATTTTTTTAAAGGGTGATTTTTATGGTATGTCTTAAGATACCATGACAGGTAATGAAGCAAGTGACCTATCAGCTCAGGACTTTCAAATATCTCTCCATGTATTTCTTCACTAATAGACATTGGGGAAAGAGGATGGAAAAAAGCTTGTGTAAGCCACCCTGAGTTGCTCATTGTGAACAGGGCAGCAAATAGTTCTAATAAATAAAATAAAGCTAGGAAGAGATGCTTTTCCATTCTGCTTCCTCTTTTGGAATACTCCTCCATGGAAGCTTAGAGTGGGCCTGATCTTCTGTCAACCCTTCAAGGTAGACTAGGTCAGGGAACAGTCATCACATGAGATGCTAGACCTCTACTTTATTGGCATTGGCTATAATAACACACTCTGAAAAGCCTGACAATATTTCTCTTTTCCTCCCTCTTATACCATCAGGAATCATGATATCTTGAGCTTTTTCTCTGTTTTCCTCCTTTTCCAGACTCAGTTCATGTTTTACTAACAGTTGCTACACATTTTCTTCACTTCCATATTCTTCTGCACCCTCTTCGCTCTCTGGAAGCTAATTAAAATGGAGCTATTCTAAAGGGCTTTTTAAAATAGTTAAGATAGAGCTAAATGTTGCTTAAGTAAACTAGTGTTGTTTTATTATTGTAATTACATTGATTGCTATACTGTGGATGCTTTATTTTCTATAAACTGCCAAACTCACAAGATTGAAGCAGACCTCAGTCCAATGAATAAGTACGCAAATAAACAAGTTGATATTATTTAATTGTGTAATAAAACCACAAAGAATTTTGTGGCCTCCTAACAACTAATTTATTGTAGCACAAACTCATATGAGAATCCTGGCTGATCCAATAGATACACAACCATGAGATCTGTTCGTGTTCAAAATAAAGCTCATAGACCTCTCTCTGAAACCTTGCTGTTTATTGTGGGATTCTGAAATTGTGGGGCTATTTCACACTCCAAGATACAGGTGAAAAAAATAAAAAACAACTTTTATGAGCTTTTCCCAGTTTTAATTTATTTAGACATGATCAAGCAAATGACTGTCTTTCATATCATTTGCTCTAGTTCTGCTTTTTAAAATGAAAACAATAAAGACAGTATTCCCAACAAGGCATCAGAGTTAGTGCTCGCTCTAAGAATTTAGCAACTAGTACAAGTACTCTTTGCTTAACGACCGGTCACTTACCAACCGTTCAAAGTTATGATAGACCCCCCAAAAGGTACTTATGACCTAATTTTGAAGTTCCAGTGGCTGAACACACAGACACATGCAGTCAAGTGATTGCATTCTGCGCACTTGGCAATCAGCTTGCATTTATGGCTGTTTGCAGCATCCCATGGTCATGTAATTGTAATTTTTGGCATATTTTTTCCAGCTTCCAGCATTTACTTCTAGTTTTTGACAAAAAAAATTCCATTGGCTATAATGAATTTGTTTAATGACCAACCACTGCAAAAAGAGTCATAAACTCAGGTGCGGTCACATAGTGACCCACTTAACGACCACAACAATTATGATTATAATTCTGGACTCAATTATGCTCATAAGCTGAGGACTACCTGTGTCTATAATTTGACAGACATGAATATTCAGATGATTCCCTACAAACTATAAGAAGATGCTAGTCTTTCAGTTAAGACTACACAAAATTCCCTCACTAGTTGGGGGTCGGAAAAAGCTTTCAGAAGTCTAAGGCACAGGCTTTGGCATACCATAGGTAACAGAACCAGCTTGTTGGGTCTTCGGAGATTTTCATTAGTGTATTTCTCTGTCTTGAAAGAGTTTAAACAAGATGGAGGTTCTGATCCAGAATCCTGGATTGCCATGCAGAATTGGCCTCCACTATATTTGTGCAGAAAGAATCAGACAAACTATTATTGTACTATCATGTCAATGGGTGCTATGTGTGTACATTTGTTTGTCGATTTGTTTTAAAAAAAAAACAGGTATTGTCCATAAAGGAAATGGAGAAAACATATTCATCTCACAGCAACCACCAGTCATCTCAACTGTCATGGGCAATGGGCACCAGAGGAGTGTCCCCTGCACCAGTTGTAACGGTCCGTCTCACAGCAGTAAACTCTTTGCCCCTGTTGCCCTTGCTTCCGGCACTGATGGGAGTCTATATATTGGAGATTTCAATTTTGTTCGAAGGGTTCTTCCTTCAGGAAACTCCATTAGCATCCTGGAATTAAGGTAAAAATATTACATGAGTGATGTAATCACTTTACATTAACGTAAAAAATACTACATTCACCCCAGTCTTGTGGTCTCCCTTGGTATTGGTCTATTGACTTCAAGAGCACTGCTAACTAAAACAGGACGTTAGTCTGGATTTTCATGCAGAAAATGAGAACTAACAGCTACTCTGTAAACACCACAGAGTGCAGAAAAGGAAATCTCCTTCCCTCTTCATCAAAAGGGTAGGAGAAACCAAGCAAGAGGCGAATCATTTATGAATTGCCTACGTAGAAGACTCACTTTTGAAAGCAGAAGTATTTGTTAGAAGTCTTGTGTGATCACCAAACCTTTTTTATTATAAATCTTATCAAAGCATGGAAAGGTTTGTTCCATGTATGTTCCACTTCTAATTTCAAATACTAGTGAAGAGTTCTAGTGTGCAGGAAAGATTCTTATCCTCCTGTGTTTCATAGCTTATAAGCAGTTTCTCCCTTTGTTGGATGCTGATATAATTCAGTATTACGGCAATATGCTGTATTAAGAGCATTTGCCTTTAGATTATTTTTAGCATGCAGTTCAATTTATTTATCATATTTATATAGCTGCCCATCTCATAAAACATGACTCTGGGTAGCTTACAATAAAAAAACCCTTTATATAAATAGCAATATTAAAAAAAACCAACAGTTAAACATTAATGTAGAATTAAAAGGCAAGAAGAGAGTATAGATATTATAGACAATGGAGCCAGCTCATCAGCTCACCATTCCCTTGAGACTTGACACAACCAAGGTTTGAGGAACTCAAGGGAGTTGACAGGAATGGGGCCAACTTTACCTTGGGAGCATGATGCTCCACAGGGCAGGGGCCATGGCAGAAAAGACCTGCTCCTGGTTTCCTCCAGGTATAGCTCCTTAGAAGATGGGACTCGTGCTTCTTCTGCCAGACCTGATGGGATGTAAAGAAGTAATTGGGAAGAGACAATCCTTCAAATACTCAAGAAAGGGTACATAAGATACCTGTTGTATCATTTTTTTTCTTCAGATCG
>JANHZU010010536.1:123676-137609 GCA_032468055.1 Acrochordus granulatus | reverse complement strand
GCAGGGTTCAGATTGCTGAGTTCCATTCAGCAATCTGAACCCTGCCAGTGAATTTGAGCTCACAAAAAGACCCTCTTCTTTCAGAATATAAGAAAGTCATCACTGTTTAAAAATGTAGAAAATAAATACATAGATAGATAAATGAATGAATATACCGCCCCTTGCATTTTGGCGGGTAGAGACAGGAGAAGGCAAAATCTTGCAATGTTTAAAGTTATATGTTTAAGCAAAGTCAGTCCTGCTTCATGGTTAACCCTGGGTGGAAAGGTTAGAGTTGTTTATTACATATTTTGAAGGAATATGATTAGTTTTTTACCAGCACTGTTCCCTACTCCCAGCATTTCACGATTTCTGTTTTTGTGCATGTAATATTTATGCTGCTTCCAAGCCATGATTATTTTACTTATTTATTCATTTATATCCCACCTTTATTACTTTTATAATAACTATAAAAATAATAACTCAGGATGGCTAACGTATCCAACACACCTTCTCTTCCTATTCCCCCCACATCAACAAGGTGAGCTGGGTTGAAAAAGAGGCCCTGGCCCAAAATCACCCCACCAGTTTCATGCCTAAGGAGAGAGTAGAACTGGCTCTCTCCTGGCTTCTAGCCTGATGCCTTAACCATTAGGCCAAACTGTCTCTCTTGATTATGAGCAAGTTGACCTTGCATTGCCTTCTCAGATTAGCATGCCTGTAGAACCAAAACATTAAGGTTAAATGTTGGCTAATCTCTAAGGAGGGTTAATTCCAGACAAACAATCAAGCAGAAAACAATACCCTAATCAAGGACCTATTAAGGAGAAAACAACAACTCCACCAAATGGATAGGGCAAACCCCAGTTCTTTTTAGCACTGATGATGATACCTAGTTGGGTAATTAAATGTCCACAAGCAAGAGGATACCAAGTTGGGTAATGAAATGTCTGCAAGCAAACAACCAAGCCCAGAGAGCACCAAATACTCCACAGGACAACCCTGAGCTACATATGCATGTATGCATGTCTCTGTGTGTGTAGTCCCTGGTATAAGAGATTCTATGGAACTTTTTTTGCTTCACTACTTCAACAAATTAGTAAGAAGCAGAACAATTTTCCACTGATTAGCAATTTTATGAAGTTTCGTTTTGTTTCATGTTCAAGACTTCCAAAGTATTATTGGATTATATAGACAGTTGGATCCAAATTAAGCCAGAAAGAAAAATAAATGACCAAGGGCTTCAAGCTGTTTCCAAATAGTTCATCCTATCCATCTTCACTGTACAACATGTCCATTTCTTGCCACAATAGTGCATCCAGCCACATCCATCCTAATGTCAAATAGTCATATATTTTTAGAAAAATGGGGGGAAAGGATTTAATCACTGAATCATATTTTCAGTTTGTCACTCATTCACACACACACTTATACAGAAAACACACATACACACATAAGAAGCACACAGATAAAGTTGTTATAATAAAATATCATGCAATTGTTACATCAAGAACTCTTTGGGCTAGAGGAAGCAGGCCCGGTCAGCCCAGATCTAATCTAAAGGTTTATTGAAGCTTCAAGGCCACAAAAATTTCTCCAACTGCCAGCCTATACCTGCTCTTCCCCAGATAAGGCTAACAGTCTTCATGAAGGGTCGGGTCTCTGGCACTTCTGCATGTGCAGAGACTCCAAACTGATCCCCCTTTTCCCTCCTGGCTCAGGCCCCCTTCTGCAAATCACGGTGAAGTATGTTTTGGAGTTATATGATCCTGTTGTTATATGTTTCTGTGCTTCTGCTAATGTTTGGCTGGCCCAAAACCGAATTAGCATCCCTCACCCACACCATGCGCCCTGCTAAAATCTATGTTTTAAATCAGTTTTTCTCCACTATTCAGAATCCATTCCCCTCACTGTAGCTCAGAATACGTATCCAAAGCCGCCTGCTTCATCTTGACTGATGCTCAGAACAGTCTTCATTAGATCCTGCTTTCTCAGAAACAACCATCTGAAGTTAATTTCAATGGCAGAGGATAGAGTGTATATGCTCGTAAACCGTGATTCAGCCTTTTTATGAAAGACTGGACTCTTAAGGTCACATGTAGTTTTACTCTTAATGTTTGGGAAAGTTGGATGGAAGGACAGATGATTGAAAGCAGGGAGAAGGTCACCCCAAGCTTCAACTTACTGCAAATTAGTTTAGGAGGTTGGGACAGGGCTAGCAGAATGGCGCTACAAAGATCTGGACAGTCTCTAGATGGCAGCAAAGAGTTTGCAGCTATCCAGTGGCCATCTGGATTTTGGTACCCCAAATCAGTTACCCCTGGATTTCATTTTTCCAAGATTTCCATTTCCAAATCCACCTCCGATCTGCCTTCTTTTCAACAGGAATTGAACAAGGAACAAGGCAAAGGGACCTACAGGGTAGCAAAGGGAGGCTGATCTCTCCCAGCTATCTGACTGATATTCACAGTGTAGGATCCTCTTGTGACGATATACATACACATAAACATATGCATAAACATATACATATACAGTGTGTGTGTGTGCTGCCAATCTCAAGCGACTCCAGGCAGCTCACAGTTGAAATAAATAAAATAAAGCAAAATAAAACACTAACATACAATAAAAAACTAGATGAAAGGGGGGAGCAAGACACGCAAGCGGGGGAGGTAGGCTTGATCAATCCAACAGCCGCCTCCAAGATGGCAAACCACCAATGGAGCCCCAAGCTAACTCAGAGAGCCGGCTCTTCGGGCCCTGAATATGAAGAAGCAAACTGAATGGGACCAAGGATTTCTACACAAGAAACTTAGTCTGTGCAATTTTAAGCACATTTTAGAGCATGCATTACGGTATTTGCACCTATTAAAATGGTAGGAAGCCATCCTTATTGGGTTTAGGCACTCCGAATGCAGGAGGACCCTGATAGACTCCAAAATAACATTTTGTTATTGACTGTAGAGTCACCAGCTGTCAGTCATTCCTCTGCTGGACCATCTGCAATCAGTTTGCAAGCTGGAGAGAGAGAGATCCCCAACCATCCTTTTCAGATAATCTCTTGCATTGTCCAATTGTTTTTTTCAGTCAAGCAGCTCCTCTGAATGAGGGACTCAAATCTGTTGTCCTGTAACTGAATGACTGATAAAAAAAAGGTGCCATTATCAGAATTTTCAAATATTCTTCTTCAGATCCCTTCTACCAAACAAAAATAATAAGAGGTTAGCTTTCTAATGTTTGTTTATCCACCTTTTTAGGACTCGTCAACCTTACCTGTGACAATTTGACAGGAGAAATTTCTGACTTATGCTGTCTGCTTGGATTTGGTTTTTTGCTTGCTTGAGTTGTTCACAGGATAATAATGTCCCCATTTTAATGCTCTGTGTCTCATTGTGGCATGCATGATTATCTCATGAAAACTGGGTCAACTGGCGTTTGGTATTTTTAGGCATGTAGTAGGAAAAGATATTGAAAATAACTTTTTTGTTTTAGAACATCTTCTATCCTAAAATGTACTTAGGAATACAGCTACTGCTAAGCACTCAGATTTATTGGCAGAGTCTTCTTACAGCTACATAATAGACAGGAAGCATGAGTCAAAAACAGAACTGCACAACAATATGCCAGAAGTAATATGATATAATAGTTGCAGCATCTGGCTAAGATAAGGAAGACCAAAATTCCACAGAATGGCTCCCCTAAGGGGTTTTAAACCTAACTTTCTAAGCCTTGTTGTTATAAAATATGTGAACATAGCACTGGGCAACATTTTGAATTAAATTCCCAAAAGATTCTTTGGAGTATTCAGGAATGTGAATGTAGCATTTGTTCGTGACTCTTTAAAGCAGCTGCATCTATTTACTGGGGGTGAAAAAAATCTGATATAAAGAATTATAGTTCAGGATCACATTTGTTCCCCTGCAAACTCTGAAATACATTTTGAAAATAAATCCAAAGCATTGCACAGTCCTGGTATGTACTGTACCTACATATCACCTTGGAATAATAATATTTTCTTATGAAAATATTACCTCTTCAGCCTATCTATCTTCGAATATTTTCTAATGAAAATATTACATTATTTCTGGTTTTCTCTTGGACTCCAGGGCCACTTAATCACAGTGAGTTCTTCTGGGTGAGAGAAAAGAGTCTGGTCCTTCAGACAAATTTTGAGATTTCTTCTCTAAAGCATCTCATGCCACAGAATCAGAAATCTGGAACAATGCATAAAATATGAAGGCCGTTAGGGCCCTATTTATTATATTGCAGTCGATAAACAGCTTAATTATCGATCTAAAAACATATATCCATGACTGCTTAAGGAATCAATGAGGAGGTAAGATGTACTGTTATAAAAAAAGTGGAAGAAACATTTGAATATCTCATTTCTTTCACCCCACAGGTTCGCTTAGAATGGCCAACAGATCTTGCTGTTAACTCACTTGATAATTCATTGTATGTGCTGGACAACAACATCGTCCTACAAATTTCTCAGAATAGGCGGGTTCGCATCATTGCAGGGCGCCCAATTCACTGCCAAGTTCCAGGCATTGACCATGTTCTGGTCAGCAAAGTGGCCATCCATTCCACCCTCGAATCAGCACGTGCTGTTGGCGTCTCACACAGTGGTGTGTTGTACATTGCTGAGACTGATGAAAGGAAGATCAACCGCATCCAGCAGGTCACAACCAATGGAGAAATCTCGGTCATTGCTGGGGCACCAACAGATTGTGATTGTAAGATTGATCCCAACTGTGATTGCTTCTCAGGCAAGTGGTGATTAATTCCGCCCCCTAACCCTGACTTTCTAATAATGATTTATTGCATAAGTAGGTTGTACCTATGTGGGTGGGATAGAATGGTGTCTGGATTCCCTGGAGGAAGTACATTCCAGAGTAGCAAAAGTCAGTATGGTTTAAATAGTTTGTGTGGGAGAAAAAGGGTGAAGATGGCTTCTCCGTAGTAGTTCCCAAAGTGTATGTTTTATAGTTCAAGTGGCCTACTTTACTTTGGCATCTATATTCTATAGATGAGGAACAATAAAGGAAACTGCTTATCATGCGCAAGCAACCAGAACCATCTATGGATAGGCCCAAACAAATATTGTGGATCATCTCCATTACAAGAATCTTGCTAGACTGTCTGCCTTCCCTTGGAAACAGCAGATATAAACCTAAGGGTCTGATGTCACACCTTTTCTCCCTGGAATTGACTCTAAGCTGGAATATATCTTTATTGCCCCTGAAGGGACCCCCTCCCCTTCAGCCAGTGGTTTCATCACACTGCCTAAAGAGTCACAACACGTCTTTCTTGGTTTTTGGAGCCTCAGTGGGATGTCTTTTCATGAAAGCTAGAGACAGTATTTGAGTTCTCCAGATGCAATCTAAACTCCTCCATGAATGTTAAACTTGTTTTCCAGTGCCAGTTTAAGCCTCACTTTGGAGTGATGGCTTCCAGTGAATATTTTGAAACTGGGATGCTTAAAAATATTTTGGTTCTTCCAAAATCATGATCGTGTATTCAATTTTACTATTTGGAGAATGCTAGATTTCGTTCCTCCAAGTCTCTCTTCTGTACTCTCGGAATCCAAATGTTCCTCCTATGTTTCAATGGTTGGAAAAGACAGTTGCATCATCAACATTAATGTGGTCCTCAGCTCCACCGAGTGATGCTTTGCCTCGTGGAAGGGCAGGGTTCACATGCTTTAAAAACAAAATTGTGTGCCGGGATGAATGGCATTATCTTAATTGTAGAATTGGCTGAATTGTTTAGAACTAAAATAATTAGCCAGCCTGATTATTGCTAATGTTCTCAAATTATTCTGATTCTTCTATATCAGTGCAGTGTTCCTGCTCAGTGTGAGAAGAGAGAGGGCAACTATATTCCATTACCAACATGTGATATTTATAACACAGGAGATGAATGAGGGTCCTGTGCTGTTGATGCAGTTAACAATTCAGAGTAAACCTTAACATGGTGGTTGTAGAAGAAGTAACCCATTGACATCTACTATAATACCCATCTGAATTAGGTTACCCCTTTCCTATGCATATTAGTCTAAATCAGAGAATTAGAAGAAAATATAATCATTTCAGCACATTTGTGTTTTCATCACTTACATTATGAAAGGATTTTGCATTTAGTGGATAATTTCAGAATGACAGTGCAATGCTGCCGAGGTAATGTGATTGTCACTGTGTTTTTGTCATTTGAGAATGTGAGCGTTTCCAAAACAGCAAAGTTGTGTAGACAGCACTCATCAGCCAAAGTTGCATGTAATAGTAATTTACAGTATATTAATTTTGATGAGCGTTTACCACGGGTTTTATATCTACCCATTTCTGGGTTAGTGTTATATGGAAACCAGATTATTGTGGCATGGAATGGTCTGAAAGATACATTGCTCACCATTATATGGAAGGCAGTTGAGAGCTGAATAAAGTTAGGAAGATATTTCTCAGTACTAGAAATAGTTAAAAAGTGAAACTGAGAGATGCGATATCGCTTATTTGATCTGTTCAAATAAGCAACTTGATTAGAGGGTTGTACTCAGTGGTGTCAATGCCTCTTTCCAACTCTGATTCTACAAAGCAGTATTTCTCAGCCTTGGTAATTTTAAGATAGCTGGTTGGGAACTTCTGGGAGTTGAAGTCCATACATCTTAAAGATGCCAAGCTTGAGAACACCGCTATAAAGTATCATGCAGAGTATCACTATTATTCAATTATACAAATTGAGAACTGTGCCCTGGTGGCTATAAATTCTTAGAAGCAAATATTATAATATTCAATCCTTTTGTCAGTCATAACAATATTGAAGGTTGAATATCACTTCTCATTTGTTCTTGTTCAGTCGTCATGACATTTGCGTTGATAGCATTTTTCTTGGTGAACCATGGCAAGTTTGCATGGCTGACACTGTTCTCTTCCTCTTTTTCAGGTGATGGTGGATATGCTAAAGATGCAAGGCTGAAAGCTCCGTCTTCCCTCGCTGTATCTCCTGACGGCACTTTGTACATCGCTGACCTTGGGAATGTCCGCATCCGTGCTGTTAGCCAAAATAAGGCTCATCTCAATGATGCCAATATTTATGAGATTGCATCTCCAGCTGATCAGGAACTGTATCAGTTCACTAACAATGGGACTCACTTGCACACACTCAATCTGATTACAAGAGACTTCATGTATAATTTCACATACAACGGGGAAGGTGAACTTGGCACCATTACCAGCAACAATGGCCACTCAGTACATATTCGCAGAGATGCCAGTGGCTTACCTCTCTGGATGGTGATGCCTGGAGGCCAGGTATACTGGCTGACCATCAGTAGCAATGGCATTCTCAAAAGAGTTTATGCTCAGGGCTACAATTTAGCCCTAATGACATATTCTGGAACCACTGGACTTCTCGCCACCAAAAGCAATGAGTATGGATGGACAACAGTTTATGAGTAAGTAGCCCTTAAGCATTTTACCAAACCTTGGAAAATAATTACTTAGTTTATAAAATGGAATTATTTCCCCTCATTCCACCCTCCAAAAATCTCTCTTGTCCAGAGTACTTCCTGATTTGCAAGTTACACAATGTCATAGTGAATCTTAAAACACATTGACTGAGTTTGCGTGTCACATTAAACCAGGGTTGTCCAACCTTAGTGACTTTAAGATGTGTAGACTTCGACTCCCAGAATTCCTCAGCTGGCATGGCTTCTTGGAACTGAAGTCCACACATCCTAAAGCTGCCAAGGTTGGACACTCTCCATTCAGTAAGGTGATTTAATTTGGGCTCCTGAATCCAACTTTCTAATTATTTGGGAAAGATATGTTGTGGAAATGTCAATCACATCACTGAATTGGGGTCAAAATTCAACTTAATCTAGACGCTTCCAATTTGTTTTAAAGGTTTGATTTGAAAGTGGGAGTCAGTCAAATGGCCTTTGAATTAAGTCTTGTAATTGAATATTTGCATAAGCCCAAGGGTGGATCTGTGTTGTGCAAAATCATACAAGGTGTATCAAGTGTTCCCTTTTAAAATAATGGAGCATGGGTCCTCCCACTAGTAAATCTAGTGACCTCCCACTAGATCTATTCATCATTGGGCTCTAGAAGAAGAGAACTATTTGAGGAAGTCATCTAGAAGTCCTTCATTTGGTGATTGATGGGGGACCTCCTTATATCAGAGTCATATATATGAATTATGCACTAAATCTCCATATACAATAGCTCACATCTTCTCTGGTTATCATTTTATTCTTTCTAATTTAATACTCCAATGAAAAGGAATTGTATCAAGGGGCTTGAGATTCTGGTTTCTTAGAAAACCTTCCCTACCATACTTTTCTTTCCAAAATGCATCCCTTGACAGGCATTGTAGCTGTGGCAGATCTTACTCACTTGCACTGAAACTATGCTGGTTTCATACCTGTTCATACATTGCACTGGAATTTTTTTAGCATTTATTTGCAGATTGTTTCTAATAAAAATACATGAACTTGTGCTAGTGAATATACATTTAAATTTGGATTTTAAATTAGCTTTCCCTCTAAGATTTGGTTCACATATCATTCCAAAATTAAACCATAATGTGGTTTATCTGGTTTTGGCTAACCGCATTGGCTGAACGTTGTGATTTATAAAGGTAGGTAAATTTGTGGACTGGCACTGTGTGAAAATTCAAGTAATTTTGGTTTATTCAGCGAACCATAATTACATAAGCTAGTAGCTATGGTGACATGTGACCCAGGTTGCAATATATGTTCTGTGCCTGCAGACTCAGGTTTATCTCAGTTAATGCAATAGTAATTTGTTCATTTATTTATCCTATCTATTGTATATGCCCCCCTATCAGCTCTATATATCTATATCAGGGAATGCAATTCTTATTTATTTATGCATTTATATATAAGATTTAAATAGATACACATTTTATACAATGTAATGCTGAGCAGTTCACCACAAACACAAAAAATAAAAGAGTCTGAAAAGACCCTTTTTATCAAAGTCTGTCAAAACCAGTTTTGCTGAGTGTTTACAACCCATCACGTTCTTCTCGTGGATATAGGAGGTAGGATCAAGTTAAAATAACAACATCAATGGGAGATATCAACTTGGTCACAAAATGGCAGATTAACATATGGGTTTTGCTTTGCTTTTTATTTATTTCAAAATCTTGCCCTCGAGGTACAAGTTGGTCAGGAATGATTGTTCAGTTTTTTTAAAGACCTATATGAGCTAATTGGAACGGATCGGTCCAAACCTGTCCAGTGAGATCTGGGGCTGAGGCTGAACTTTAACTTAAGTACCAACAGATGAGAATATCTGCAGCTCAGGATTGAATTGTGGGGTCCTTGGTGCTTCCTGAGCTTGGTGGTTTGCTTGCAGATGTTTCATTTCACAACGAGGTAACATCATCAGTGCTAGAAGGGTGTGGGGTTTGCTCCCTATTTATTTCCAAAGCAGAAAAGTGTTTGTTGTGCCCCGTTAGTGTTGGTGGGGGTGTGATTTTTTCCTTGATAGTTCCTTGATTGAGGATAGTGTTACTGCTTGTTTTTCTGATGTTGATCCTGGTGTTAATCCCTGTTTATCTGGGTGTGGATTGCTGGCAAAGAGATGTTCTGGGGTTTTTTTTGTTTACTTCTTAACTCTTTTGAATAGTGTGTAAATGTTGTTTATCTCTATGTGCCTGTTGGTGGCTGATTTGTTTGCTAGGAATTCCTTAGCATTTTTGGATTTAGCTCAGTCCAGTTGAAACTATGATTAAGTCTGTCCACGTGTTGTGAAATTAAGGAGTTTTCATTGTGTCTTCTGACTGCTAGTTGGGTGCCCTTTGCTAGTCTTCTGCCTGTCTGTCTTACATAGTGGCTGTTACAGTTCTTATACTATGTAGATGATTCTTGTTTACTTGGGCTCCCGGATCTTGTGGTTTACTTATGATATCTTGGAGAGCTTTAGTTGGTTTGTGTGTTTCTAATTTCTCATGTTTCTAATTTGTCATCATTTCCTCTGCTGATAGTTTAACTTACTGTACATCTTTCCAGTCATATTCCAATAATTTAACTCACCTTCCTAACCTGGGTGTGTGGATGTGTGGACCAACAGACACATTTCTCCAGCCAGCAATGAAGGATTGAGGTCTCTGTGGCAGACAAGGATATTCAGACTGGGGAAAGCTGGCTTACCCCCTGCATCAGTTTATCCCTTTGTATTTTCATCCCTTTCATGAACAGATGACCAAGTATTCAACATTTACTCACTCTCCCGTATTTTTCTGGATTGTGGTGTTGCAACTTGGGCTCAAAAAGAGTGGGTAAGTGGATAGCCAATACAGGCAGTGGCACACTCAAATCTGGCATTATGATTTGCAGTGACTAAGTATTTATCAGGGGCAACATCGATTGGGCTTGGGTCCAGTCATGAACATGTGAGCTACTTTTTTTCTTCTTTAGTGTCTCTGCCCATTCATGCATATATTCAAGAAGAGTGAAAGAACAAGAGGAACAAAGCAACATTTCAGCTTGCCTTGTACGCCTCTCTCAAGCACGAGTGTGTTAATGACTCAGAGCAGATGACGATCATGTTAGAGCATCTTGACACACAGCAGAAAATGTTCCCATAGATTCTCCTGCAGAACGTTTTGCCTGGGATTGCCTTAAAGGTGTAATATTTATGTAAATATTACATAAACCGTGTTACGGACTTGATGGTTTCCTCAGCAATGATCTGATGTTTAAAAAAAGGTGGGGGGAAGGGACTGGGAAGGGTTTTGTTTGGCACAGAAAGAGAGTGCAGATGGACAGGCGAGTGGGATACGCTCCAGCTATTCTGTACCACAAAGCACAGCACACAGTTAAGTGGTGATTTCAGCCAGTTATAGTATGATAAAAAAATGTAAGTTTCCCCCTGCCAGTAAGTTTTCCCCAGGGGGTGGTGCTCATCCCTGTTCCGTAGCCAAAGAGCCAGCATTGTCCAAAGATGTTTCGATGGTCATGTGGCCGGCATGACTATACGCCAAGGTGTGCAGAAGGCTGTTACCTTTCCCACTGAAGGTGGTATGTATTTATCTACTTGCATTTTGCATGCTTTCGAACTGCTCGGTTGACCCCATTACACGGTGCCTGGATCTCGAACTCGAGCCACCAACCTTCTGCCTGACAAGCCCAGTGTCTTAACCACTAGGCCACTGCACCTCTCATAGTCTGGTAAGACAAGGAAACATTTCTGACGAGGAAGCTCAGGGACACTGCCCTGTCTTTCAAGCTCAAGAGCTCCTCAGCAATTTTGGTGTCATTTCATGGGCTTTATCACAAGATATCTGTTATGGAAAATATGGGATGTCCTAAAACACATCTTTATTTGAAGAAAAAACGCTCTGTGCCGTCCTATCCCTGATTCCCTGATTCTCGCTGTCCTGATGGCTTCTTCTGATTCTTTCCTGAGTCAGTGGACATATTTTCCAACTAGATTCTAAACTGCTGCTGCTAGTTGGTTGTATGTTCTCAAGATGTCCGAGGGGCTCACATGGACCAGCAAACATCCTTGTAGCCCAGTGCATCCTGAGGGCTCCATGTGTTTCCTTAGAGCCCTCTCGGGTGAAATGGAACTAAGTTTGCCCCTTCTATTGCGTTGGGATGAAGGTGGGCTTAAGAGCTGAAACAGGTGCAGATTGAAACATTCCAAATCGACTCCAAAAACGACCCCTAACTCTATTTCTACAGAGTAGTTACCAATATGCCAGGGATGAAAAGTCCCTTGAGCCAGCCAATGTTGCACACCTTTCTTGAAAACGACGTCATTTTGTTAGCCAGATTGTCGATTGACCTACCCAAATGCTGAATGTGGTTTTTCCTGGTGCAAAGTAGCCAATTATGGCACAAGACAGGAAATTGCAACCTGTTTATTCTGGTCCTCACAAAGAGGGTGTGTTATTGGGACTAAATCACACACTGAGAGACCCCAATACACAAATCAGCATAGCTTTTATACACTTTGGGAAAACCAAGGGACGTGTTCATTAACAAACAAAAGGCAACAAGCAATAAAGTATTCACACGGCTAGTAGAGGATGACCCTTCCAGAAGGTGGGTTCATTATTAAAATATTACAGCCCTCATCCTTCTGTCCCTGTCTGATAAGGTTGGTATTTAAGCATGCAAAACCTTCTAGCTAATTTATCTACAACAGGAAAGGGGAGTTAACCCTGATTCAGCTGCCAATTTTTGTCTGGGCCTTGATAAGGCTATCACATACCTTTCCAGGAATTTTAGGGGCACGGATGTGAAGCTGAAGAATGAGAGGCCCAAAGGGAAAACATCTAAAAACAGAAGTGAGCAGCACAAAGGGATTTTTTTTAACAACATGGAGTTTCTCTGGTTAAAACCAGCTATACTAATCCTACAACTGTGCAACACAGTCAGCTTCTTTTTTATGTTAGTTCTCTCATCCTTAAAGTCAAACAGGATGGAGAATTGTGGACCAAAAGAGAATCTGGAAGCCTCTAAATAGTGAATAGCTTTGACAGCTTCTGACTCAAAGGGAGTCATCTTTTCATGGAGAAATGAGCCCGGAGCTGGGAAGAGAATCGTACAGAATTGTACATTCTGCTTTCTGGCCTTGTCAAGGTATCAGCTGTTTCTATCAACTCCTAGTAGACAAGCAAATGCCCGAATCCCCAGTGAAAAAAGCCACTTTGGCAGCTTGGCTTGAAACCAACAGAAGGGGAAAACAGGGGGGGGGGACCCTGAACAACTGGAAATGGACAGCTGGATTTCCCATTAGGAGGCACAGAAGAGCTATCATAGTTCTCATTGGTGCTGTGCAGCTTTGGCTGGAAGACATAAAACCTTGCCAAGGCACATCCTAGATGTGAGAACTGATGTGTTTGCAGCACTGCAATTCATAAACGTGGACAATCCTGCATCTGGGACATAGTCTGAAACCCTTGATATGTTTTTCAGAGCATTTTGAAATTTGAGCCATTCAGGATAGAAAATGTGAAACATTTCAGAGAGAGAAAATCTTTTTTTATTTGTTCCAATACCTCCATTTCCTTTGATTTCCCTTTTTCCTAGTACAGAGTGACCTCTCGTGGTATCTGTTAGGTTACACCAAACTCACCAAGGCTTACCGTGCTTTCAATAAATTCTCCATCATTATTTTTGAATTACTTTTATGTACATGAGTGCCTCCTCCCCAATGAGTTAAGCAAGGTGGCTTATAAAACAAAGCATAAAAAGTGCCAATAAAATCTTGAAGTTGCAACAGGGGTGTGCTAAATCTACATAAAATGAATTAGCCCACAATAAGGAACGGCTCTTTAAAAATGTTAAGGCACAGTTCTCCCTACCTTTAATCTAATAAGGCCCCTTGAACTCCATGGATCTTGTTTATGAATACATAAATACACCAGTGTATGGTTAAGGAACTAATTCTTCGTCCAGCTGTAAGTACCATAAACTAAAAAGGACATCAACCAACTGAAGCAAGTCCGGAGAGCAATCAGGATGGCGAAGGGAATGGAAACTATGACTTGTGAGGAATGATGAAAGGATCTGGTTTGTTCAGCCTGCAGTAAAGAAGACTAAGGGGAACAGTACAGTAATCTTCAAATGTCTGAAAGGGCTTCGTAGGAGGGAGTGAACTTTTTTTCTGTCATCCCGAGACCCTGTCTGGTGTAGTGGTTCAGGTGCTGGCCTAGGTGCCAGGAGCCTGTGAGTTCTAGTTCCACTTTGGACATGAAAGCTGGATGGGTGACTTTGGGCCAGTCACTCTGTCTCAGTCCAACTCATCCCACAGAGCTGTTGTTATGGGGAAAATAGGAGAAGAAAATAATATTAAGTGCTTTGAGTTACTTATAAAGTAATAAAGGTCAAAAAATACAAGTCTAATTAATTAATCCCGGAGTGTAATACGAAGGACTTAAAACTGCAGGGAAGTAGATTTAAGTTTGATAGTAGAGGAAG
>JANHZU010010536.1:94435-116955 GCA_032468055.1 Acrochordus granulatus | reverse complement strand
CTCTCTCATCTTTTTAAGTGGGAGAACTTGCACAATTGGTGGCTGACTAAATACTTTTTTGCCCCACTGTATGTCTGTCTGTATGTATGTATGTATATGTGTGTGTATGTGTACATGTATGTATGTATATTTTTTCCCAGACCTTGGCTTCTATCTAAAACACACAGAATGGTACACAAATACTTTCAATAGAATTCCTCCCTTTTCAGTACCATCAGTGCCATACCTTCCTTCAGTAGTAACTCTGGGAAATTCTTTGATATGAAGAGTTATGCTAATAAGCCTATTTTGGGATTTGAATGCAGTATCGAAACAGCCCACAGGTTTTCAGCTGAATACTGATTGGGATCGCCATCCCAAGGCTGGATAAATAAAGCCTTTGCATACACAGCAGTTGACTCATCAAGCTGAATAGCTGAGTTCTTTCCCCCTTTCCCTGTTTTGTGCAATGACAGACAACACTCAGAATATTTATCGGGTCAGTCCGGATGGGTCGCTCCGAGTCACCTTTGCCAGCGGAATGGAGCTGACGCTGAATGCTGAGACACACTTCCTGGCTGGTGTAGTCAACCCCACCTTAGGAAAATGTAATATCTCTTTACCTGGGGAGCATAACTCTAACCTTATTGAGTGGAGGCAGAGGAAGGAGCAGACCAAAGGCAATATTTCCACTTTTGAAAGAAGATTACGGGTAAGTTTTCCCACTGAAAAGACCTACATTTCGAGACCATCATCGATTCTGTCTGCATTGCCACTGTTGGCTCTGTGTCCATTTCAGAGTGAGAACCAGTTTGGTTAAGGCTGGAAACTGGGAAACTGTGAGTTCTAGTCTTGCTTTAGGCACAAAGCCAGCCGGGTGACTTTGGGCCAGTCCTTCTCTCTCAGACCAAGAAAACAGGCAATGGCAAACCATTTCCAAAAACGTGCTTAAGAAAACTGCCAAGAATTTATCCAGGCAGTTGCCGGGAGTCAAAAAACTGACTTGAAGGCACATGCATCTATTTCAATGTAGAGGTGATGTTCTAGTAAAACTGAGTTTTGGGGGCTGGGGGGCACGCTCACAAAATGGTGCATTAGTGGAAGCTTGACTTTTTTACAAAACGGAGGAGGGAGTGTGCGGTTAGAAACTTTCAAAAATGCGATTAGCCTAAGCTGATAGGAAATAAAGTGACTGCTGTGACCATGGCTTGGAACAGCAGGGCAAAACATACAAAGAAAAAGAACTGTCATAAAAAGAAATGCAACAGGCGTAGCAGGAGGGGCGGCTTTCAAAGAAATTGAATGAGTCTAAAACCCCTGCTGTAATTTAGAGCATAAAGATTTTTATTTAGTTTAAAAGAAAGCACAGTAAAATAGCAAACTTTCTGCTCATACGAGTGTCCTCGCTCAACGAGTTGGGCGTCGTCACTCCACGACTGATCGCTTAATAACCGTTCAAAGTTACAACTGACCCTCCGAAGAGTTACTTATGGCCTCTCCTCGCATTTACAGCAGCTACACACATGGCCACCATCGCACCTTTACGACCAGGTGCAGCGTTCCGCGGTCACGCGACTGTGATTTGTGGTGTTTTTTGCCAGTGGTGACCTTCTGTGGCTGATGCAGGTTCTTTTTATTGTGAGCTGTTTTAAGGCAGGCAGGCGTGCCAGGCTGGACCCCAAAGAGGAGGGGCGCCCCAAAGATGTTTTGCTTCAGATCACCCGAGACCTTTAATTGCAAGCTTCTTCGTCCCGCTATTTTCAATTGCATGAATAGAAAACAAATGTGCACGGAAGAGCCGTATGGACCAAGCTGTCCGTGATACGCATAGCTGGAATGCTGCCTGGAGTACTGTTCTCATCTCGAGGTTTCCTGAGAATATCCAGATGTCTACGATGAAGAAGAAGTTGGATTTTCCGCGCTTTACTTCCGTATGTGGATTTGGCTACCAAGTCTGGGCTGCAAAAGCTCGGACGCTGGACCTGGCAGGAAAGCCACAGATGGATTTCTCACGCGTTCACGCAGGAAAGTCACAGATGGATTTTTGCAATCCAGAAAGGTTGCCCGCTAGGCACGCTGAAGGCATGGAGGCCAAAGGCAAGCTCAAACCGGCCTCTGCTCCTGCAGATCTCAAGAAGTCTGCTTCCCTCCCTTTGCTGTGTTCACTAGCTCAAGCGAGAGGGATGGGAACTCTCCCTGAACATCTGGGCAGAGAGAGAAAGAGAGGCGTGAAATTGAAGGTGTGGATAATTGGACAAGAGGGTGTTTTGCATACTGTGAAGACTGCCAAGTAGGCAAGAAGGGAATCCTGGCATTTTGCTCCGGGAGAGACTTCACTGCAAACCAAAAAGCAGCTTACGTGTAGAAGTTGAGATCGGTTTTTACCTGTCTTGGGAGTTCATTCCTACAGCCACTTCGGTATCTCTAGTCCTGCATTTACACAAAATGATCGGCTGTCATTGTGTCGGGTTGGCCTTTATGGCTTTCACTCCACAAGAGCATTAACAGATCCCTGTGGCAGGTGAGTCAATACTATCCCCACCCCGTCTCTTTAATGAACCAACCTGGGTTTAAGACCAGAGACATCAATAAACTTACAGGGTGAAAAAATGTTTTAGGAAATCTGTTTTCAATTTGACGGAACTAGTCCTGAGGGAGGTCTTGATTAACAGAGTGCATTCAAAGTAATGGTCTAAAAACATGGCCTACAAACAGGGTAATTATTATAGATCTGTCAGATTTAATGGAAGAGTGGAATATTCCATGGTTTTATTCAAGCCTCTCACAGCAGATGGACAGCAGCCTTATCTGATCTTGAAAATATTAGGAGAGGTCAAACCTGATTAGTACTTGGTTAGGAGACATCTGGAAACCTCACTGCTTTAAACTAGATTGAGAAGCCAAAACAACATCCTGGAAGAAGATCGTGCAAATCACTTACATAGAATTGTCAATAAAACTACAAGGACATCTCCATGAAGACACCTGGAGTCAAGCTCAATCTGAGAGAGACATGCTTTGGCTTATTGAACCCAACTCTTTTCTTTCACTGAGATTATTGGATTGAATCTGAAAGCAGAACTGGATTCATCCGTCATGCTGAACTAAGGTTTGTTTTGACCACAGTTTGCAGAGCAGAGCAGCTTGCTAAACCATCAGTCACTGTTGATGTATCACAAAAACCAGGTAAACACATCATTTTCAAAGAAAAGCAAACCAAGATTTATAAATCCAGCCAACTTTTCATAACAGAGTTTCAAATTTGCAATGACTTCAAGTCAAAGAGTCCTGCTGTGAGCTTGGAATCGTTGTTTCAAGTTCAAAATGGCCTGAAAGTGTTGCAGATCTGTTCTGATCATCTCAGAAATGCCTCAAACTTAAAATAGTCATTATTCCAACAGTGAATTGAACAGTGAATATCATCATTCCGACAGTGCTGGAATACTTTCAGTAAGGCAATAGGAATTGTTGTAAACTATAAATATTTTGCTCACCCCTATATAACATTAGAACTGCTTAGTTATGTGTGTCATGCTGTTCTTCTTATGTTCTTTAGGCTCACAACAGAAATCTGTTGTCCATTGATTTTGACCACCTAACCAGAACAGGGAAGATCTATGATGATCATCGCAAGTTTACGCTTCGGATTCTTTATGACCAGGCAGGCCGCCCAATTCTTTGGTCACCCATCAACAAGTACAATGAAGTCAACATCACTTACTCACATTCTGGATTAGTAACGTATATTCAGAGGGGAACCTGGACTGAAAAAATGGAATATGATCCAAATGGAAAGATTATCTCCAGAATGTGGGCAGATGGAAAAATATGGAGCTACACATATCTAGAAAAGGTTATTGATTATTATAATTGGGAAGGAATGAGAATGGAATAAGGTCAGTTTGAATGTTCATTAAGTCAAATGGTGGGGGTTATTCCCTGCTTTTGGAAATACTAATGAAGCAACTACTGAAAGGCAGAGGTAGAAAAGATTCCACATTTATTCACTGACATCTTGGTTTAGAACAGTCAGATAGCAGGGAATGGGAAAAGGCCACTCTTTAAGATTATGGAGACCGTTTGCCAGTTAGAATTTCCATCATCCTACAAGCAGGTATCTTAAAAGTTAAGGTTCCACCACATCTAGAGGACATCAGACTGGATATATGGACACATAATACAGTTCTTAGAAGAAGGATACCTGCAACTGTATCAAGCCTATAAATAAACCATAGGTACCATATAACCTTCCCCAACACGCTGTTCTCCAGGTATGTTAGTTCCAACCTATACTTCCTGGGAATATGACCACCCTGAGATCTCTTGATATAAGAGAGATAAGAGCCAAGTTGGTGAAGTGGTTAAGGTGCTGCTAAGAAACCAGGAGACTGTGAGTTCTAGTCCTGCTTTAGACATGAGAAACCAATTGGGTGATTTTGGGCCAGTCACTCTCTCTCATTTCAATCCACTTCACAGGGTTGTTGTGGGAAAACAGAGGAGGAAGGAGTATTAGTTCACCAGTCTGAGTTGCTTATAAAGTAATTAAGGCAGGATTGAAAAAATCTAATAAATAATGATAAATTTGGCCTGATAAAATATTCAAAACTCCCATTGGTTGATATTAATTAGCCCATGGAGACAACTGGTAAGTTGCAGTTGGTAAGTTTTTGTTGTCTAAATGTATATGCTTTTGGTGCTTTCACTTAAATGTCTTAACCCAGATCCCTTGATTAGTGTATTGTGCCAAACCAGAAAAAATATTAACGTATTGACTGAATTATATCTGTTGCCTGTTTCAATACATCTTCTTTAGAACACTATACTGAGGCTCTATATTTCAGGTAACACACTCTTAAAACACATGTTTAAGAACACCCATTTGGTTTAAGATGGTGTCCAAATTGACAACTATAATGTACCATCATTAGGAAACTTTTAGAGAAACAGTAACCAATGTTGCAGTGGTTTTATAATCATGGTTTATGCTGGCTATGTTTTGGAGTGACAGCTCACCTGGTAAATGTGTCTGTCTTCAAAGGAATCAAAAAGATGGCAGATAAACAACTCTAGACCACAATCTGCCTGTGGTAGATTTAGATACTCAGTTCATGGTCTGGATAGTTGACACAAATAATGCTTTGCTGAAAGGTCTTACTTCAGTCTAGTTCAGGGGAGTCCAGCTTGGGCAACTTTTAATATGTGTTGACTTCAACTCCTAGAATTCCTTGGCCAGCCATAGGTATGCTGACTGAGGAATTCTGGGAGTTGAAGTCCACACACCTTAAAGTTGCCAACACTGGACGTACCTTGTCGAGTTGCATATCCTCTATACCAGGTGTGTCCAATCTTGGCAACTTTAACAACAAAAATTTAGAATGCGTGAATTTCAACTCCCAGAATTCCTCAGCCAGCATAACTGCCGATGTTGGACACCCCTGCTCTACACAATATTTAAAATATTTTTGTGTGTCCTTCAGAAGCAAATCCTCTGGCTGAAATGGCGTTTGCAGTGCTAGGTATCCTGATTTATGTATCCCACCAGGCACACTCAAAGACACATTTCCTAACATGTCTGGGTTTTTCTTTCAGTCTGTGATGCTTCTCCTGCATAGTCAACGCCGCTACATCTTTGAACATGACCAGTCGGATTATCTCCTGTCTGTCACTATGCCAAGCATGGTCCGCCACAGTTTTCAGACCATGCTCTCTGTTGGCTACTATCGAAATCTTTATTCCCCACCAGACAGCAGTGCCTCTTTCATCCAGGACTTTTCCAGGGATGGACGGCTCTTGCAAACTCTCTACCCAGGAACAGGTCGTCGAGTTCTTTATCAATACACGCCGCAGTCCAAACTCTCTGAGATCCTTTATGATACCACACAGGTCTCCTTTACTTATGAAGAATCATCTGGCGTTATTAAAACCATACACTTGATGCATGATGAATTTATTTGCACCATCAGATACAGGCAGACGGGTGGGTTAAGATTAGGTTCCTATGTTTCACCTATTCGTAGCAGATATTTATCACAAATATTTATTGCTCTGCTATCCTGAGGTTCAACTTGTCTTTTTTACACATAGGCTATATTTAGAGGATCTTAGATAAACTTGTTCAGAAGGATGCAGTTTATTCATTAGACCCTTTATTTGTTGGAGTGACTAAGTGTTGGGAAACACCCAGCCAGGCAGGGGAAGGCCTCAGGTATGGAATTATCCTTGAGTCATTGCACAGCCACAAGAGAGCCAGAACTGACCCCCACTTAAGCTCCATAGAAGCTTATCTGTCTGTTCCCAGGCTGAGATTAGTAGTCTGAGGAGATTCCTATATTACAGGCAGAATACAATAAAGTAGTTAGTTTGAAACCAGGGTCTGGTTGTTCGCGCCTGACACTAAAATAACAAAGTGATAGTCCCTGGTGCATGTGGTCCTGGATGCCCTAGAGCACACCAGATCTTTGGAGACCCACCTAAAAATGTTCATTTTGTAAAGGAACAGAACTGAAAAACATTTAAAGCAATATTAACTATGTGGTTAACAGTCATCGAAGTAGTAAAAAATGACTTGTGTTTTTATTTTTTATTATAGCGCCATCCAAATAGTTCAGAATTAAAACTCCCGGAATTAAAAATGTTGGCTAGAAATTCAGGGAATGGAAATGATTGATTCAGTATGCCTAGAAAGTGTTTTAGTACGTTTGTTGCAATATATGTCTGTCAATCTCACAAACTTAAAAGATTTGCAATAAAAGGCATTCATCAAATTAGGTATGTCTGGTAAGATTAGATTTAAACTGTATAATTAGAGCTAAAATACCTTTAAAAACAAGGTGAAGATGACAGCTATGATAAACTCTGTTGGATAGCATATGCTAGTGTTGCCTCTTGCATGGCATAGAGTTAGTCATTTCATATAGCATCACAAAGAGATCCTTCCAAATATATATAAAAAGTTAAGTTAAATTCTAAGTTACCTAATTATTCCAAAATCTATAGTGCCCTAACCAGACAAAGGTGCCCATTCTCCCAAAAACGAACAATTTTCAAATGGTCTGAAGAACTTGAAAGCTTCCGCACAACTATGTGATTTTTTAATTAGGCATAATAAAGATGTATTTTTATGATAATTCTTGGGATCTTCTGCTCCTAATGGATTGCCCTAGTTACTTATCTGTTATTTTTGGTTGCCTAAATTTATTTGTCTCCCTCAGCATTCTTTGGTAGCTTTCTCTTCTTAACCATCCATTTTACATTTCATTTGTAGGTCCACTTATTGGCCGCCAGATATTCAGATTTAGTGAAGAAGGTCTTGTGAATGCCAGGTTTGATTATAGCTATAACAACTTTCGGGTAACCAGCATGCAAGCAATGATCAATGAAACTCCACTTCCTATTGATTTGTACCGCTATGTAGATGTATCTGGGAAAACAGAACAATTTGGGAAATTCAGCGTAATCAATTATGACTTAAATCAAGTTATAACCACCACCATGATGAAGCATACCAAAATTTTCAGTGCCAATGGCCAAGTGATCGAAGTGCAATATGAAATTCTGAAATTCATTGCCTACTGGATGACTATTCAGTATGACAATATGGGACGCATGGTGATATGTGACATCCGAGTAGGAGTGAATGCCAACATCACAAGGTACTTTTATGAATACGATGCTGATGGACAACTTCAAACTGTCTCCGTGAATGATAAAACTCAGTGGCGCTACAGCTATGACCTCAACGGAAATATCAACTTACTCAGCCACGGAAACAGCGCACGACTTACTCCTCTGAGGTATGATCTTCGAGATCGCATTACAAGACTTGGAGATCTTCAGTACAAAGTGGATGAAGATGGCTTTCTTAAACAAAGAGGAAACGACATATTTGAGTATAACTCTAATGGCTTTCTGAGCAGAGCTTACAACAGGGTTTCTGGCTGGACAATCCAATTTTGCTATGACGGTCTGGGACGACGGGTGGCCAGCAAATCAAATCTAGGGCAACACCTCCAGTTCTTCTATGCAGATCTTTCCAATCCAGTACGAATCACTCACTTGTACAATCACAGTAGTTCGGAAATAACATCCCTTTATTACGATCTTCAAGGTCATTTGATAGCTATGGAGATAAGCAGTGGCGAAGAGTATTATGTGGCCTGTGACAACACTGGAACACCCTTGGCTGTCTTCAGCAGCCGAGGACAAGTGATCAAAGAAATCCTTTACACGCCTTACGGTGAGATCTATCAGGACACGAACCCAGATTTTGAAGTCATTATTGGTTTTCACGGAGGGCTATATAATTCCTTGACTAAATTGGTACACTTGGGGCAAAGAGATTATGATGTAATTGCTGGACGGTGGACAAACCCAAACCATCGCATCTGGGAAGAAGTGAAGAATGTCCCCAAACCATTTAATTTGTATGCATTTGAAAATAACTATCCAGCTGGCCAAATACAAGAAGTGGCTAAATATACAACAGGTAAAACATTTATTGTTCTCTGTGTAGTTAAATTGATGATAGCAAACATCTCTGTAGACTTCTGTGCAGTGATCCAACTGGATCTTTTCTGAATCGTTTCGTTTCATATCTGATACACTTTTTCCCACAAGGGAAATAAATCAGTATCCATACGGTTCTCATATGTCATGGGTCAGACTGGAAGTGTGTTGCATGCTCAGTTGCTTTGGAACACCGCTACCAACTTTTATTTATTTATTTATTGTTAGAGACAGTGGATAATTGCAGTGGAAAATAATTAAGTAGCAAACAAAATAAGTAAACAAAAGTTGACAATGATGTTACAAATGCAGCAACAAATTAAGGATAAAACACAACATAGGAGAGCCAGGTAGTGGTTAAGGCACCAAGTTAGCCACCAAGAGTCTGGGAGTTCTAGCCCCACCTTGGGCACAAACCCGCTGTGTGACTGACCCAACGGTTCTCCCTTTTAGCCTTAGGAAAAAGACAAGGGCAAAACACTTCTAAAAATCTTGCCAAGAAGACTGCAGGGTCTACTCCAGGCAATCACCAGGAATCAGTACTGACTTGAAGGCCCACAGTACACACAGAACACAATATATAACAATATACTAAGTCCCAATATATAAATCAATAATCAAATTGAGGAAAGATATCCGAGTAACTAAAGAAGGACAGGAATGGAGAAGAGCTACTTTTGTGATCCCTGGTAGTAGTGACTCTTTGAGAGTGAGGACTCTAAAGATCCTTTCTAGATCTTGTTGGATGGTCAGAATCTGCTGGAAGGAAAGAGTTTGCAAATGTCCAGATCCTTAGCCATGTAGGTGTTTAGAGGCAATACAAACCTCTTGAGGTGCATACAGAAACAAATGTCGATAACCAGTCATCAGAAATGTTGCGATGCACCTATAACCATTTAAACTGCTGCATTCGGGATTAGCCATAACTTCTAATCTCCACCTCCCCATCCAGACCTCTGCAGCTTCCAGAAATAGGGATAGCACCTCGATCACGTCCTTTTCAGCACAGGCTTCACATATACAATTGAGTGTCATCAGCATACTGAAGATCCCTGATCCCATGCTGATGGATTATCTCCCACCGGCCACTCCAAGGACAAATAGGAGGAAAAAGACAGTTGGACTCTGTGGCGTTCTACAGTAAGGGCATTTAGGTTGTGGTCTCTCCCCCACTTCTCGCTGGTACCAGCCCTGCAGGAAAGAGGAGAAACGCTGCAAAACAGTGCACCTCCTAACTCCTGCAATCGTCCGTCATCAATGGCATAGAAGGCCATTGAGGAATTAAGGAGGATCAAGAAGCCGGTATTTCCCCTATCCCTGACCCACTACGGGTCATTCACAAAAGCAATCATGTGCCTTCAGTGCCGTGCCCTGGCCTGAAACCAGACTGATTGAAATGGAGCTATTTTGCTGAACTCTGGTGAATCCTAGGAGTTGAAATTTACCTTTCAACTTCAGATTCCATCTTAAAGTCGCCAAGGCTGAGGAACACTGCTCTTGACGAGTTACCCTATAACATAACCCCTTGCTAATCCCTAACCTAGCATCTTCCTGAGTTATGAAGAAGGCACCAACCTGCCTTCTTCAGTCATTGTTCCCAATTCCACCTTTCAGCAAGTTCCTCCTCAACCAGGAATACTGGGAAGCTTCCTGAGGTTAGTTCTCAAACCAGGAGCTCCGCTCTAATGGCCATTTTGATGGTCATACAGAAAAAATTGTTCATCTCCGAAACCTCCTTCCCCCCCATCCCAAACAGTCAAAATAGGATAGAAACAGTCAAAATAGGATAGAAATTTTTTCTTTAAAGAGGTTCATTAACAATACTCCACCATCCTGATGGTCGTCTTTTTCACAAGTTTCTCTTCTTCTTTCTTCTTTTCCCCTCTTCCATCCTTCTTTTTTCTCTCTTCGAAGCTCCCCTTTCCTCCTCAGTTTTCCTTCCTTCCCTTTCTTTTGAGCTTTTTTTCTATTTGCAGAGAACCTTTTTATCAGTGGTAAAAGAGCAGACTTCTGAGAACTGACTTCGGAGAAAAAGAAACTTCAAGAGTTTCCTCAGGATAGGCAGGGCCATACCTAGTTGGCCATTGTGTGATCCAGAAAGCCATATATTAGAACGCCCTTTGACCTGATCAGCAGAGCTTTTTGATGCTCTTAAAACTTATCAGCAAACACAGAAACTGTGCTTGAGAATCCTGAAATCTCATGAGGTTTCTCGGAATCCACATGAGGTTCTGTAAGATATGTCCATGGGGAAAAAAATAATATGATTTGGATGGGGCCAATGTATTGAGTAATGGTTATCTGAAGCCTGTAGGGGCTGTGCTGCTCTACCCTTTATTCATTTTGATTCTTGGGGCCAGACAGGTCCATTCTGAACAACGATAACATTCGACTTATGCTGTTATCGCATCCCAGAATGGCTGAAAGTTTGAAGGAACCGCATTCTGGATCTTGCGCATCGACGACTCCAGCGTGTTTACTGCTGAACCATCATTTTCCTTTCGTAAACTCCCAGCCCTTTAGGACGCATACAATAAAAAAGCATGCTAATTTTGGGAGGCACTAATAACATTTTAATCCTCAGCAACCTCTTTTCTAGTAAAAAGAACATTTCCAAATCGTTGCACTGGGTTGGAAATAGGGAGGGAGGGATAGAAAATCATGTTTTGCTCTAATTACCTTTTTTCCCCCCTCGACCGTGCTTCATTACATTTCTACCAGCTAGTAATTAGGCTTTAGTTCTGGGCTCTGGCTTTGCCATTTGCAGCCTGCAGAGACTTACGTAAAATACTTGTTTTCTGGCTCCGGAGAGATGCAAAATCGTAAGGAGGGAAGGAGGTAAAAAAGAAGAAACCTGCTTACAGTTTCATCCGTTTGCGCATTAAACCTGGCTGCAGATCATATTAATTTCAGTTAGTGCCGAGCAAGACATGGGGCGTACGTATTTCAGCAGAGGTGGGCGTGAAATCGGCCACTGGAGATTTTTATGATCATTGAGAAATTCTGCTACTTACTGTCCTGTTGTTGAAGGAGCTGAAACGGAAAGTACACAGCACGGCTGTCTTACAACAGAGAAACCTTCCTTCCTTCCTTCCTTTTCTGCTAAGAGCCTCCCACAGAATGAATAAATTAACATACGGACCAACAGTCAGAGCCATCGGGCAAATTATTTAAAAGTCACGATGCCAGAGGAAGAATAGGTGAGGAAGGAAGAGGAAAACAAATGTACACGCGCTTTCCTAAAGTTTAAATAGTCAGGATGTAAATTTTTTATATTTCATCAATGTTACATAATTTAAAATGCAAGCGCGGTGCAAGGAATAGAGGGTGCATAGTGAAGTTTGTGACACTTACTACAGCGTAGCAATGCTGTGATATATATATGGAATGACCTTGGGAGACGGGCAAAAGCCACCGCCAGGGGAACAGTCGGATTAAAGGCAGATGAGCCTTCGGCAGCAATGAGATACAGCAAATATCTCAAAAGGGACCTTCCTAGTTTCACTAGAAGAGAATATTTGTAGCTCAGAGTTGAATTGCGGAGTTCTAGGTGCTCTCTGAGCTTGATTGCTTTTCTTCAGACGTTTCATTACCAAACCAGATAACATCACCAGTGCAGTGATAACGGACTGTAAAGGTGAAGGGAGAGAAATATACTTTCAGATTTGCAAGATTCTGTTAATGTGACCTTAAAATACAGTAGAATTAACTCATCTGAGCTTGCTTCCTGACTGGGCTACCTTGGAAGGCTGACAGCTGCTGCCCACTCTTCCAAACATTTGCTAACCTTTTTCTCATTCCCCTTTCGCAGACAGAAATGTTTAAGAACATGTTTTGGAAAGCTTATTTTTCCACAGTGTTTCCAGTATTCAAGTTTCTTATAGGTCTTAATCAAGTAAGATATTTTTAAGGCTTAGAAAATCTTTGCTTTTATACAGTGTTTATGTATATGCCAATTTAACTGTTTTTGGTTTTCCTGATAGATATTGGAAGTTGGCTTGAACTGTTTGGCTTTCAGCTTCACAATGTGCTTCCTGGGTTCCCAAAGCCAGAGATGGACACTTTGCACACAACATATGAACTTACACAACTTCAAACCAAGACCCAAGAGTGGGATCCTGGAAAGGTAGGTCAAAGATTTCTGAAGGAACCAAGTTGGAGAATGCTGGTGATAACCTATAAGAGGAACAATAATATGGCAACTGAGCATGGGAATTCACATGGAGAATACAAACATTATGCACAAACCATGTAGAACTGTTTGCATCTTAAAAATCAGAGTATGTCAGCAAAGATGAAAAAGACAAAGTTTTTGTGGTTGCTCTTTCTCTGATGGTGAAAAGAGTCTTGAGTGGTGACTCCTGCCGTGTGGTGGGTTAGTGATCGTGGCTGGAAATATACAAGGATTATATGAATATAGTGAGTGGAATGCTTCCTTCCTTCCTTCCCTCCCTCCCTCCCTCTGCCTTAAATCTTACAACCATCCAGAACATAGCTCAAGTTCTGTAGAGACACTCTATAGGTTAGAGTGCTCCCTAGCCTAAAAGAAATGCAATATCCTCTATTGTTATATTGATCTGAGTCATTCTTTTCTAACCTTGGTTCTCCCAACCTGAAATATAGGAGGTAGAAGTTCACCAGAAGTGATGACCCAGCATTTTAAAATCTTTTAATCACCTTCATACCAAATAAAACTTAAGTCAGGAATGGCTATTATCTCTAATTGAAGAGGATGACTCATTCTCAAGCATAGCTTCACCAAAATCTACAATTTCTCCATTATTTACAGTAAATAATGTAAGAAAATGTAAAGTGCAAACCAAGAAGTTCCATATCCAGCTGATAAGGTGACTGAGTAGCATATCTTAAGAACATGCCCACAATAGTCCCCCAGTTCTGAAAACTCAAAATTTGTCTCAGACAGTAGATATCTGGAAATAAAGCTTCCGGTGCAACGTCATTGTCTTGTTTCATCAGTCTTGCACAACCTGCACCCATATGCACTCAATCAGACTGTTATTCATCCATGAAAAATTTCCCTGGGCCAGTTTCTGAAAATTCCCGCACAGAGCATTCAATATGAAGTTTTTGTTGTGTTGCTCTAATGAACTACATACCCTTTCTGTACTGTCTCCCTTCCCAGACTATTCTTGGCATTCAGTGTGAACTACAGAAGCAACTCCGGAACTTCATTTCCTTGGACCAACTTCCCATGGCGCCCGGTGATGGGCGATGTACAGAGCGAGCAAAAGAACCCCAATTTGCTGCAGTTCCTTCGGTCTTCGGGAAGGGCATCAAATTTGCAATTAAGGATGGGCTAGTAACAGCAGACATTATCGGCGTCGCCAATGAAGACAGCCGACGCATTGCTGCCATCCTCAACAGTGCCCATTACCTTGAGAACCTCCATTTCACAATAGATGGACGAGACACGCACTATTTCATCAAACTCGGGTCTTTGGAAGAAGACCTTGCTCTCATAGGCAACACTGGGGGACGGCGGATTTTGGAGAACGGGGTCAACGTCACAGTGTCACAAATGACTTCCGTCATCAATGGGAGGACAAGACGCTTTGCAGATATCCAGCTCCAGCATGGTTTGTTGTGCTTTAACATTCGATACGGGACTACCATTGAAGAAGAGAAGAACCACGTCTTGGAGACTGCCCGGCAGAGAGCTGTGCTACAAGCTTGGACTAAGGAACAAAAACGTCTCCAAGATGGTGAAGAAGGTACAAGGGTTTGGACCGAGGGGGAGAAGCAACAGCTTCTGAGCACTGGGAAAGTGCAGGGTTACGATGGATATTTTGTCTTGTCTGTGGAGCAGTATCTCGAACTCGCTGACAGCGCCAACAATATTCACTTTATGAGACAGAGCGAAATAGGCAGGAGGTAACAGACATACAGTCGACATGTTTTCTGCCTTCCCATCACCAAAGACTGCCTGTTTTTAAATGAAGATGTTAAGTAACAGTTTATTGTATTGGTTTTTCTAGATCAGAATTCTGTGTATATAGAAGGGGAAAAACATATCCTACTGCCTTTAAATGTGACGGAAGATGGTATTTTAATATAGTTTGTTTAAATGCTTTGGAAGATGGCAATGGTTCTTAGTTCTATGGTGGTTACATTCAGTGTTTGGGTGCAGCATTCTCAGTGTTGAAGTTAATTCAAAGAGAACCCAGATGGGCAAAACATTTACTATGCTGTCTTCTTTCCTTTCCTTGGAATACTTTTTGGTTTACTTGCCTTGCCCACAACATGCAGGGGATGGGGCCAATGCCACTTATTGCTTGGTTTCATTCATGACCCATCACCACGCTGTCTTCACAAGCTACGCTTGAGGTATATTGTTTTCCCTCTGCGCCAGCAGGAAATAAACCGGCTTGTTAATCTTCATGTTCGCTAATAGAGAGCTGTTTTGCCATGACCCCATTAGTAAATTGAAAATAAACCAAATTTTAGTTGTTGCCTTATACAAAAAGATTATAACAAATTCCGCTTAGAACTCTGAGGTTAAAAAAGATATCGTATGTTGGTTATAGTGGTTCATGAAAAAAATGGACACTAGCTAGGGTGAATTCCAGCCACCAGGAATTTTCTTTTTTCTTTTCCAGGAAAAAAGAGTACCTGGAGAGAAAGGCAGAGACTGCATTTACTTTAGTAACTTTATGATGTGGCAAAGATAACATCTATGTTTTTTACAATAAAATTAAAAACCCTAGGACGTTTATAGCAGTACTAGTATAGTCTTCTATTCCAGCACTTCCTGGAATAGCCATGTACCACCACACTTTTGTGGTTGCATGACAAGCCAAGGGAGTGTCGAAATGCAGGATTACACAGAAAGCAGATACTAATGCCAATTAAAAGAAAATACTGAAAACAGTATCGACAAGGACCTCTTAGCCTCTCATAAAGCTTCAAAAGAAAATGCCAGCTCCATCCATTTACTAGTTCAGTCAACATATTTCTATGGATCTTTAATCAGAAGAAAAAAATCAGACATTTGCCAAATCAGAAATCTATCCCTAAACGCAGACTATAAATGGAGCGGATTTACTTTGATCCATTAACCCTTTCTTAGAGGACCAGGTTTCATTGTAGGGTCAGTTTAAAAATATGAAGACAAAACGGCAGAAATTGAACAACTTCTGAAGACTGTGTTCTCAGATACAATACTTTCAAATATATGAAATGGAAAAGCATAAGCAGGGAATATTAGACGAACATTCTTATTGCAAGCTTGCAAGTGTTGAAACTGAATGGCAATTACCATGTCTTCACTGTATGGGTTGCTTAGCCAGAGTATTGATTGCAGTATTTACCCAGAATGCAGTCTTCAAAGTGTTTGAGTTATCTTTCATTTTGGCCTCTCCAAAATGAGGCTTTCCCAGTCTTCAAACACATGTCACAAGTTCTTGTTCATAAAAGATCATGTGAAAAGACACTAATTGGTAACTGAAACCTACTATTTGGTAAATTCAATAAGTACTAAGGAACATGCGCTGTAATTTGTGATTGTCTAATGGACTATTATTGATGAACATTCTGGCCAGAACAGAGCTGCTCTCTAGATCTTAAAAACATTATATCATGACCAGTTCCACTGAATCCATCATAGACAGTTGGATTCTCAGTTGGAGAAGTATCAGTAGAGAAATAATGGTCTGTTGAATGTTTCATCCTCTCCCATATAGGTCCATATAGATTGGAGACAAAAGAAGAAATGCAAAAGAGACAAGAAGAGGGGAAAATTCTTTAGAAATGTACAGTGGAGATGGGAGAAGTTCTACTTAACTTATTGTAGACATGAGGTAGCCTAACAGTCAGCCTGTCTCTTTTCCTCCACCGTACCACCAAGGGAAAAAAACCACAATGACTGCTCACAATGGAGAAAAAAAAACCTCATAATTTAAAAGTCATCAGCACTTGCTGGAATAATCTGGTGAGTGCGTGTCAATTGTAGAGCCTCAACTGGCCCAAGAAATTCTGCAGAGAAGACACAGTGAGTGAAAATGTCATTTTTCCTTCTTCTGTATATTATACAAGAGGTAGAGAAAAAGCCTGCTTCTCAGGAAGCAAGGATTTCTCAAAAATCAGGGGCAGGATTTGGCAAAGTATTTCAATAAATCCTCTGTGAGGTTATAACTTCCCATTTCGAAAAGACTGATGCAAACATTATGGACCATTTATAGGACAAAATGAGATGTTGAGAATGGAATGGGTGAATGTTGGTGCGAAGAGTCCGGAATGTGCTCCTTCAAATATGCTGTTTGCAACTTACTTAACATTTATGTCAACAGTTTTTGGGCAAATTATTCAAAGATTTCTCCCCCCCCTCAGTAATTTTATGTTTTGGCTTTACAGTAAGTTTGATCACCTTTCACCATTGAGCAAGTTGTGCCCAACCTGATTTACATCGGTAATAAAAATTATCAATGCTCTACATAACAATAAGCAAAATTACAGTAGCAAAATCCGAATCTAAATACACAGCAGAAATAAAAGTGTATTTTATTTCTGAAACTAAAGGCAGCTGAAGTGTGGCTTTGCCATGATATAGATGAAGTACAGATATGTATCTCATTGCCTTAGCAAGACATTTTAAAGTGCAATCCCTAAATGTAAGGATGGTTTCTAATAGAGCTGGACTAAAAGTAAAATCATCTGGTGATTTCTTGACAAAACTGTTACTTCCTTTCAGGATCTGTCTGTCTATCTTCTTCCAAATCTAGTCTGTAGCCCTGGGATTAACTAGTGATTAATCAGATATAAACCAACTTAGTTTTTCTAAGTCAGTTAAGATGTCTAGATCAGAGATCCCCAAACTCAAGCTCATCAAACCCTTCATGAATTTTCAGATTGTTCATTGGCCCCCAATCATTGATTATATGAAAATAATAAACACTACTTTTATATTGCTGCTACTACTAACTTCTGTTGGTGGCTGACCATCCAACCCTGTCTTGCAACTAGCCATCTCACCTTCAGGACTAGGGACTGTCATGGAGCTCTACTAGCACTCCAAAAGATTAATTGACCCCAATCAATCTTCTATTAGTTACCAACCATAGATTGACCTTCCCATGCAGACATTTACTGACCCTCTTTTGATCCACCCTAGATATTTATCAAACCCTTAGATAGCCTCATCAAACCTTGAGGGACAATACTTGACACTTTGGGGAATCCTGATCAAGATGCTTCTGCTTTTGAGACTGACTCAACTACATGCAGCCAACTATTTGAACCGATGTTAAGCCAATCTTTAAAGAATGATGTAGGCAACAGTGAATGGTAAACAGCAGGAAACTAGAGTTGAATGAAAAAGAAAATGGGAATCACTCTAAACTTAACTACTTTTTTTAACTGAGTTGCAAGCTACAACCGCAGCATATTAAGTCCAGTGCATTTTGGCTTAGCAGGATGCACTATATGACTCTCAGCACTGTGACTTTTGAATGATGATTTATGGCTTATTATGTATGAACCAGATTATTATGGCATGTGGGAATTATGAACGATGGAAAATGAACTACGGCAGAGTGTGTTGTGTGAACCCAGATACTGTCAACATGCCAGTTTATCAGATGAAATGGTTCCATGTAAGTTTGTCTAATATAGACCTATGTCTTAATAGCCAGAACAGAAGAGGAAGTTGAATAAATTGCTCAAAAACATCAAGTATAGCACTTGCTCATCAGAGTTAGCTAAAACTCTAATGTACAGCATCCTCTTAAAAGCAGGTTGCTTATTTTAGTTATATGGAACATCTGATTCTTCGAATCATGTCTTCGTTGACATGATTCTTAGAACTGACCTTGACTAATACAAACAGCTGTAAACATATCAATATTATCTTATGCTTGCTGAGATACAAGATTTACATTTTATTGGTCTCCGACTGCTAGAGATACAATCACAAAGAAAGGTGTACAGCTATTCCTCAACTTGCAACTATTCATTCAGCAAAGGTTCAAAGTTACAGTGGCACTGAAAAAAGTGATCCTTGCACTTAAGACCAGATCATGCAATCAAAATTCAGGTGCTGGGCAACCAGCATGTATGTACAATAGTTACAGTATACCAGGATCATATGATTGCCATTTGATTGCCATCCCAGACAACTTCTAAAAAACAAAGTCAATGGGGGAAGGTGGAGTCACTTAACAACCACTTAATTCACTTAACAACTGCAGTGATTTGCTTAATTATGGCAGAAAAGGTCATAACATTGGGTATGACTTACTTAACTGCCTTGCTTAGCAATGGAAATGCTGATTCCGGTTGTGTCATAAATTGAAGACTATTTGTATCCCAAATGAGAATTCACAGTGCCTCTCTTTGGATTCTCTTGTAGGCTAAAACTGAACAAAGGACTAGAAATTTAATGTATGTAATCATAATATGTGAATGGTATTCAACTACAACCTCTTCCCATGTTGATCCTTCTGATTAATGGTCATTTCCCATGTGCCAGGGAACCTTGAATGCATCATCAGATGTAGAGAGCGTGCACTTTTGAATTCATAGAAAATCATTTTGGGGCTTCATTTATATAGAATGTTTATTGATGAGGAAACAATTTAACAGTGATTTCAGATGTCAGTACTAGCCACTTTGCTTACAATTTTTAAATAAGTCTATTATTTGAAGCTCATGAGTCAAGGGATTTTTCCCCCAAAGCTTTAAAATATCCAGAATTAAGAAATGTTTTGAATCTCTTACTAAATAGTGATTAGCCTGAACTGTGCATTTCTGGTATGTAATACATATTTTGTTAGCTTGTGCCTTGAGTTCTTTACAGTTATATGCAGGGAATGCACTTTATATTACTGAACTTGGAGGGTTTTTTAATGCTGCCTTGAATGTTGTAGTCTTCATTATTATGCCAAATGTCCATGAAGTGAAATGGATTACATTAATTCTCCTCCGCCTCTTTTCGGATTTACCAATGAATAAATAGAATTACCCAGGTGGTATATATTGTGTTATAAAATATGGATTAGAAAAAAAAATATTAAATAGATTCTAGTAATATAAGAAAAATGCTTTTTTTAAATTCTGTCTGCTTCTGAAATTCAGGAAAAAAATAAAACATACATTATAATCTACAAGTTAGGGACCTCACCTCCAAGCTCTGCTGTTGGGGAAGTCCTGTGTATAGAAATGAAGGATGGTTGTGCAGAATATATGAATGGATTTCACTTTAAAACTACTTGTTTTGGATGCATCTCAACTGTGCCTCTTTTGGAGTCTATATTGCACAATCAAAATCAGCTTTAGGTCACTCTAGAAATGATGGAAAGGTTGAAATCCAACATATCTGAAGTGAGCCAATTTGGGAAAAAGTTTGGGCTAAATAAAATATTAATCCAGGATATGATTTGTAGCAAAAATGCAAAAAAATGCAAACACTTTCTTTAAAAGACAACTGGACTTTTATATTAGATGTAATCAGAAAAAGTTTCACTTCCTATCCAGGAGGCTTTTTCGATTCCAAAGGGAAATGGAAGAGGTGGCACGAAATGCATACTTTTTTCTCTCAAAAAAATGGGCAGGGTACAGATTATTTGGGCTAAAATAATCATCCCAACTTTTGGTGCTCTGCTGTTCTCCACTGCAGTTCCTAAACTTGCAGAGAAGTACAACCACTGATCCTTTCTGCTGATGAAGAACTGTAGCTAAAGCACTGCTAAATCCTGGCCATTCCAGCCAGTGTCTAAGCACCTCGAAGAGAAACTTGTCCAGAAGCTTTCAAACGGTTTGCTCTATTCTTATTTACCAGAAAATGAATTCTGCAGAGTGACTTCCTATGTAGTTAACATAGTTACTTGTTGGTAGATATTAGCCTGCTTTCAATGTAGGTTCCCTTCCTTACAAATGCTTTCTTTGTAGGATTTCTTGGATTTAACCTCTGTTACTGGAAGCACAGCTGCTTAAACTTTCCAGTGATGTCTGGGTTACAAACATGCCTGCCCAATGGAACAGAGAGTGCATCCAGGTGCTGAGCAGCTCCAGATGTTGAGCAGATGCTCCAGAATCCACTTCTTCCAAACGTTTTAGAAAGTGATTTTAAAAACCCTACCAGAAAAGATGGGCATTTTCTCCTGCTTTATCCATCAGATGTAGCGGAGGGGAGATGCCACAGCTGGGACAATTAACATTTCTAATTAATGCAAATGAATTCCCCAAAACGCAGACACGTTAAACCAGTATAAATAGGAGGGTAGTTGTGATTAACGGAGCCTTTTGGAATGCATCTTGTGCAAGTAAACCACAAACACCTTCAGTAAATTATACTTTTTTTCCTCCCAATATTGAGACCATTTTATGTTTCATATTTATATCACAGTTTCATTTTAACGTTATATATATTTCAATTAAGGAAATTTTATAAGAATAAAAACAATGTAAGTAAAAAGAAGGAAAGTACTGTACAGAAACATAGTAAGTAGGTGAAAAAAGCACAAAGAAAGAAAGAAAGGAGAAAAGGAAAAGTTATAAGGAAGCGACTTCCAGTCAAGTATATTTGTATTTTACTTTTCCTCTATAGTTAAAACATAATTTCTTTCTTTCCATAGCCTAGCCTTTCCAATCATCACACCCATAAACCACAAGTTCATTTTTTTTCTTGCTTCAGCAAAAAAAAAGTCCATAAAGAGTTTTCAATCCCTCCCAAATGTAGTCATTGTCCTTTCTTTAATCAAATCCATTTTGCCATCTGAGACTATTTTATGCTCCAACTAAAATAATGTGCTGTCATTGCCACGTGCTTAAAATACCTCTTTTCATTTTAGCCATTTCCAATAATTTGAAAAAAAGGAAGAGAGCGCTTTCAAAACAGAGGAATGTTTTCACGCATTACCACAGTTGTGGTTTATTCCATCCATCACTGTTAAACCATGGCTTGCTTTAGATATAAACTTGATCACTCTGTCTCCCCCTTTTGGCATATCTGGGCTTAAAGAGGAAGAGAATTCAAAAACTGCAAGCTACCTAGAAGATGGTTGGTCTTTGGAAAAAGAGTCAGCACAAAGTGAACAGCATAGGATAGTAACTCAACAATAAAGTTTCTAACGGCAGCTGCAACTGTAGACCATACTAGATAAAAACAAAAAAGCCGGATTGCATTTTATCATCAAGTGATGGAGGTTTATAACATTGGTTTAGATATCAGTGTTCAATATTCTGCACTTCCATCACTGCCTTCTGAATCCATGTTGGTTTGTGTGGACCTGAAAAACGTGGGATTTCGTTTTTGTTTTGTTTTGACCATTTTGCAGTATTGGCCCAAGGAAATGGGTTTACCAGTTTTTTCCTTAGATTTTTGTGGTGAACGTTAGCCTCCTGATCAATGTTATTAACTATCAAAGTGTGTTTTTGACACTATCTCATACACGATACAAACCTCCACGACTGAATTCTAATAGGTGAAGTGTTGGTAAAGTCAGAGAAGCCAAATCCACCTTGCTATGTCAAATTATTCCATTTTGGAAAAGTGATTTCTTTGGTTGCTCATAAAAAGTGATGATGTTTACAATGTACGCCAAGATTTCCATGCCTATCCGATGACAGCAGTTCTAATTTTACTCAAAATTGTACTATAATGGCCTGAACCTTGTTGCTAAGACACAACAGACTTTGATTTTATATTCCTGCCTTCATACTGGCTAGATGCTGTACAGGTTTAGATTAAATGGCTGCGGTGAAATTGGTCGTTGTATTTTGCTCTGGATTTCACAACCAGAAGCATGTATTTTCTACCAGACCGTTACAACAACTTGCTGTACATAGTAAAAGTTAATATATGATGTGTTGACATTTGAAAGACAAAGTACTTTGAATATTTCATTTTTAAAAAATAAAGTTGTAAACTATGAGTCAGCCTCATTTTTCCTGTGGACAAATTGATCTCACAATTTTAGAAAAAGCACAGTGCAAGTGAGACTTGAGGGTGCGTGTATGTGTGTGTGTGTGTGTGTGTGCATGCTGTGTGCCATTTTGGGGATTCAATATTAGAAACTTTATGC
>JANHZU010010536.1:83500-94335 GCA_032468055.1 Acrochordus granulatus | reverse complement strand
CTGGCATTCGTGTGAAGCGAATTCTTTGACCTGGGCAACCTCCAGGGCTGATGCTCTCCTTCACGGCCTCATAATTGAGATAATTCACTGCCTCATTGAGATAATCCAAATATTCTCTTGCTTTGCCTTCTAAATCTGTCCCTGGGATTCAAGAGCGATTCTATAGGGGGCGCTCTAACCGTCCATCCGGACCTCAACCGGAAACCGGAAGTGATGATCTCCATGGCGCCTCACCCTGGCTAGACTAGTTCCATTTCCTTTTAAGTGGCTGGTACCATAGACATAAAAATTATAGAGTGATACAAACAATAGATAATTAATGAAAAAAAATTGCAGGGTTTTTCGGTTTCTTTAGAAAGAGGAGGCGGCGATTTCAGCATGAAATCTGATGAAATCTCATGAAGTTCATGAAATCTCATGAAATTCATGAAAGCTCATGAAGCTGTCTACGAAAATTCTCATTAATCCAGGTCATAAGTAGTAAAAATTGCAAAAAAGTTTGCAAAGCCCCTGAAAAGCAACTGGACATTAAGTACAAGATGTTATTGGTTTTATATTGTATACAAAATGTATTTTTTTTATTTTATAAATTTGCATATAAAGAAAACCCTCAATAAATGTGGCTATCCAAACTGGGCATTTATCAAGGCCACTAAAACACCAGAAAGAGACGGAGGGCCTCTTTCCTCCGCAAGACAAGATTCTACCAAACGTAGCAATGTGACCGTTCCATATGTTGCTGGAGCACCGGAGAAACTCCCTTCGGCCAGAAACTCAACACCCTTTTCAAACTGGTTGTGTGTAACTTCGCTGTGGGTTCTCATCTCCCCCCACCCCCTTTTTAGAAATGCACCTGTTTCCTGACCAGTCATTCTTTTTAGATGGATTGAAAAAGCCTTTCGGATAGAAAGCGAAACGTCCTCAGGAACACCTCGTAATTAACGTCCGGCTGCGTTTTAAGGAACTTCGCAACGTTTCTACCGTTATTACTATTCGCGCGGACGGCCGCGAGGTCATAGCAAGGAATGGACCTTTTCGTCGCCGGGCTGGGCCCCCGTTGGCTCCGGGCCGCTCCCGATTAGCTCAAAGGCCCTCCTTTGCCTCCTGCAACGAAACTCGCTCCGAACCTCCCGGTCCAACAGCAGCTTCCGAGACGGATCGGCCCACGGCGCTCTGAATATACCTCTATAAGTTGGTACTTCTTCGGCCGGTTTTTAAAGCCTTCTCCCCTTCCCGTGACGTCACGGCGCTCCCTTCCGCCTCGCCCCGGCCGGGTGGGATGAGCTCATCGACTCTCCGCGCCGACGCGGAGCGGCCCCAGCGCGGAAGTGACGCACTCGGGGAGCGAGAACGGAAGTGACGTAGGGGGCCGCCAGGCGGTGCAGCGCTCCGGCTGAGGCGTCTCTCTTCTCGGCTCGGCTTGCTGAGCCGCCTCTCGGACTCGCTCCGCCGCCGTCCCCGCGCCCCAGCCATGTCGGCGCCCGGAGGAGCCGGCGGAGAATTCGGCAACCCGTTGCGCAAGTTCAAATTGGTTTTCCTCGGCGAGCAAAGCGGTGAGAGGGCTGCGCGGGCCGGAGGGGGGCGCGAGAGAGACCTCCCCCCGCGCCGCAAGAAAAAAAATGGTTGGTTGCCTTGGCAGCCACGGCGGGGGGGGTGGCCACGAAGTGCAGCAGGGAGAAAGGGGGCGACGACGCCTCCCTCCTTCGCCCGAGCGTCGGGCTAGGAAGCGGACCGAGCGGAGAGGAAGCTCGGCGTGGACTCTGCGGGGATTTTTAGTTTGATTTTATTTTTGTTTTTATCTTCCTTTCCATGGATTGTTGTGAGAGAAGCGCCAAAGAAAGAAAGAAACCTTTGGGGGTGAGGGAGGAATTGGTGGGTGGCTGCAACTGCATCCTCCTGCGAAGTCTCCCAGCCCTTCTAGGCTTAATCCGTTCGTTTTGCTTCCTTTTAAAATTATTGCAATTTCATCCTGTTTATGTTGTTTTTATATTGTATTATAGTGTTATAGCTATATTACACTATGTGTGTGTTCATATATATATGTATAAATGGATGTATGTACGCACACACACAGAATATTATCCAAAGTCTTAGGCCACCACCTGCTTTGTTTTAGGAAAGTTTAAATAACCATAGTTTTCAGTCTCTGTATTAAGATTTAAACAGAAATTAGAGAAAATATGTGCACAAATTTAAACACATACAGTTTTCAGAACAAAATAGCTTCTCCAGGCAAAAGTCAGTATTAAATAGTCAGTACTAAATACTTGCCACTTTAGCCTATGAAGCCTTTCTGCTTTTTTTTCCCTGTTTTTGAATACTGCGTGCAAATTTCCTGTATTTTCTGGTTGTATTCCAATAAAGAGACTTAGACTTAATTATTATGGTCATTATACCATGGCTAGAACAACAAAGCTAATGGTGGCCTAAGACATTTGCACAGTATTGTATATAAATGTAATACGTATATTATGTTCATGACCTTGAATTAATTGAATTAACTATATATAGAAGAAGGAGCATCAGTGTGATATAGTGGTTAAAGCACCAGGTAGAAACCAGAAGACCTTCAGTTCTAGTCCCATCTTAGGCACAAAGCCAGCTGGATGACCTTGGGGCCAGTCACTTTCCCTCAGCCCTAGAAAAAAAGCAGTGGCAAAACATTCCAAAACATCTTGCCAAGAAAACTGCAAGGACATGCCCAGACAGTTGCCAGGAATCAAGACACTTATATATATGTACGTATATGTGTGTCAACTCAAGGCAGCAAACATATCTAATTGTCCTGCTTTCTCCTGTTTTCCTCACAAAACAATGCTGAGGTGAATTGGACTTAAAGGGTCTAACACACTCAACCAGCTTTCAGGCCTAAGGGATGACTAGAATTCATTGTCTCCTGGTTTCTGGGGCAGACCCTTCACCACTGCACCAAACTGGCTCTTAATTAATGAAATAGGAAGCCTGCTGAAGTTAAGGTCCACACATTCTTTGACAAGTATTGATTTATTTTAAGAGCTTTGTTTTTGTCATCACTGATAGAGTAACTTATGTTTGGGTTGAAGGGCACCCCACACAAGTCACGTTGCAAATGGGCAGGGTTGGACATCACCTATAGCTCAATTTTAATTTAGATTTCTAAGGCTACTGCCTTACCGAGTTGATATTTTCATCAGGATTTTTTAAAAAAGGAATAATACATTAAGAGCCAGGTTTGGCAGTGGTGAATTGGTTTTACTTGCCAGTGTGTAAGGGGAAAGATAGACTAAAACATTTGAGAATTTTGCATTCCCTGCCTATTACATCATGATTGCTCCTGCAATGTATCATCCTTAATTAGTTAATTACAGTTACATCATGTTACATGGCAGTTTGAAGGCTTAGATAAGCAAAGACAATGGATGGATCTACAAGTTACGAAGCATTAATAGTATTTAATGGTATCATATCTGACATGTCATGTGCTCTCTTACCTAGTGCTCCAGTTTGTTTTTTAATAATATATTCTTTATTCTTCTTTCCTAAAGAGACCTCTGTTGTATATGTTAAAATTATAAAATTAGCTTTTATTTGATTTCAGCCTGCTGCAAATCAAGAAGGCTCTTGGCGGTGGTCAAAAGATAACTTGTAACATTCTGAATAGCTCAAATGTCTGATTAAAAATAACATTCTAAAAATGTCATTAAAATGACATTCTAAAGAGCTCAAATGTCTGATTAAAAATAACATTGGTCTTCTAAGTAAAATTTGGGGAAGGGATTTTAGAGGTAGGGTTCATCACAAAAAAAAGGCTTCAATATCTTTGTCATCTTAAAAACTGCATGAAGGGTTTCTTTGGAAAGTTTAAATTTCCAAATAATAGCAAGTAAATATGTTTTACCCTTTACCAAACTTCAGTTTTTTGTGAAATTTTATGAGATGTGGAGAATGTTTCAATACCTAGGAGCTGAGAAACATATATATATTATTGATTTTTTGTTATATTCTTTCATGTGTTGTCCTCTTTCTATCTTATGCTATTTTTTTCTAACTACCAGATTATTTTCCATTCTGCTACCTATCTTTGTTTCAGTTACACAGTAAGATTCATTAATTCTCAGCCAGGCCCTTTCTCAATATCTTGCTTCCCTAGACTGATTTGAAAATGACACTGTCCTGATTTATGTCAGACTGCTCACTCTGAAATTAGTATTGCAGATAAGTCATCTCAGATGGCACTATTTTGGCACATGAGCCCATTGATGCTTATGGAGCTCCTCATATCACATCTGTTCATATGAAGGAATCCTTAACATTCCAGAGGGCCCCTCCTAGGCATTTATGAATATATACACCAACAATAGCTATTTAGGACATTTTTACAATAGACTAATTATAATAAGTAATGCCTTTATTTGCACATGATTTTCATGTCCATAATTGAAAGAAGAGCAGACTGAGAGATCACAGATTTTTGGCTTATGTTGGTAGATTTGTAATGTTATGAGATTTTAGCCTTATTTTGAGATTTAGTTTAATATTCAAATGTGCAGGTGTATTGAAAAGCTTCTAAGTCCTATAAATATTTTAAATGGAGCTTAGAACTTTTTAGTGTGCTTCCACTAAACTATGTTATACCATACAGGCAATCATCAGTTAAGTTCTAGCAATGGCAGTTTAAATTCAAAGTTAATTTACATGATAGAGATCGTTGTTTATCTTTTTACATCCATATTAAATAGAACTCATTGCACATAAGGACACTTATGGTTTTGTCAGAAAATACAAAATAATCTTTGTAACAACTTCTGAAATCAACAGCAGATCCAAAAATCCATGCAGATCTTACTAACAAAGCTTATTTTAAACAACGGGATAACACTGAGTGGGAAGGACATCAAAGTTTCCTGATTGTTTGGTATTATTTCTTTATTTAACAACATGCTTATTATATTATGTATAAATAGTAGTTGTTGTTCTTCTTTCTTTTATAGTTGGAAAGACCTCCTTAATCACTAGATTTATGTATGACAGTTTTGACAACACATATCAGGTAAGTGTCAGAAACGTAATCCCATATAATCTAAGATCATCACATTAATTATGAGAAAGAAATTATCTGTCTAGAAAGCTGAGAGTTGATTGCACTCATACTTTTTCATTTGAAACCCAAGAACCTAATTCCCAATCATTAAAATCATACAGAAGCCATAAAAATGACATATCCTCTTCAGATCTAAAATTGCAGATGAAACACATTAAACAGTGTAGTCATATGGCACTCAATAAAGATTTGATTAAAATGAAGTTTTCCTGTTTGTGCTGCCTGATGTGCAACAATAGTAACATCTCTGATCATCTGTATCTTCTGTCATCTGAAAAAAAAGCTTCCTCCAAGCTTCGTATAAAGCAACTTCTATGCCATAAATACACTTAATAATAGTAATTGGGACCAGAAACTCTGTCATTAAACCATGCAATCATTAAAATGTGATGTCATATGGCCACTCTGACTTAATGGTTGTGTTTCAATGAATCCTATTAGGCACCATGTCATTTAATTACCATTTGCAACTTCCTGCCAGGTTCTTCATTGTCTTTGGCAGTGAATGTCACAAGTAACCATATCACTGCAAGGCACTGTAATTACAAGCTGATTGCCAAGCATCCATATAGCTATAATTTGGTTATGTAGATGCTGCAGTGGCCACAACTTCAAGGTCCGTCTGTAAGTCTTCCTGTTCAGCTGCATGATAACTTTGAATGATGGCTGAATGAATGGTCATAGCCAAGAACTATATGTAGATATTAAATAAGTTTGTCTTAGCTAGCAGTAGAACCTAGTTGATTTTTTCATTTCATATGAATAGCACATGCACAATTTCTCAAACTGTTTAAGACAAGAAGTACTTTTATTGTAGTCTACAAAATCAAATCCAGCATCAAAAGATGTGTGCCATGTTTCCCTGGTGACAATACAGAAGTAGTTTGCAGTTGCTTTTTTCAGGGATGATTTTCACTCTCTGCATGAGACCAGAAATGAGTGCAATTAATACAAATTTAATCTCATACAAATTCATAACATTCTTAGTCTGAAATCTCAGTGCAGTTCAAAAATTGCTGATTCTGGTATATCAGGGAAAGATATTTAATATTCTGTTAAGATTTGTGAACTATGGGTTGGATTTAAAATAACATTACATGTGACTATTATTATTTTGTGTTCAGTATTTTTTGATTTCCAGCCTAATCTAATATTTTGTGTTCAGCATTTTTTGATTTCCAGCATGCTCTTTAAATAAACATTTTTTTATGATTCAAAATTAATCTTTTCTCATTTTTCCAGGCAACCATTGGAATTGATTTCCTTTCAAAGACTATGTATTTAGAAGACCGCACGGTAAGTGCCATTATCTGTCTACTAAGGTTTGACTGATTCATCTCTCAATTTTCTCCATAAATCCCATGATATTCTTCCAGTCAACAAGATCTGTGACTTGGATCTGCAATATGAAGCCCAGGGGCATCAGTGTGTTCTGATATTTTTGATGTCTCCTATGTTTCCTCCCCTGATTTCCTTTTACAGAAAAAACTTAAAAAGTTGATATTTTCAAAAAATGGAAGATAGCACATTGAAATAATTTTCATTGCAAAAATACATTTACCCTTAGATTTCCAATTTTAGCCTGGATGTCTTTCAGCTTGCCCCAAAAAAGAGCCTAAGCAGAGTTACTAGGAAACATTCTACAGGTGGGGTAAATAATTTTGTATAACCATGACCTTTGGAAGCCATGACTCCCTCCTACAGCCCAGTAATCATTCTATGAAAATGTCCATAAATATGTTTTCAAAATATGCCGATAGGAAAAAGCATCTGGCAGACTGAATGTGTTTTTTTTATTGATGCTCACCTCACAGTCTATGATTGGATACAAATAGCTTGCTGTAGCAATTCCACTGTTTTATCATTGACCCCTTAGGGATTATTAAGATAATCTTTTAAGAAGAGGGAGGGAAGGGGCATGAAATGGAATTAGGTATACATGCCTTAGATCAAATTCTGTATAAACTTGCAAATCAGACTAGCTACAATAGGGGTCATTTTTCTCTCCAAACTCATGGCAGTGTCTTTTGCTCTGTCTGATGTATGTTTCAGTCAGTCTTGGTGACTTGAGGGAGATCAATCCACCATCCTTTTCTTATAATAGTGCAAAATGCTTTTGAAGACCAGCTGGCCTCATGGATGAAGGCTAGATTGAGAATGCCTATGACATGCAGTGAATATGATGCCTGATAAAGATTTGAATCCAGATCTCTTTGTACAAACATATCCATGAAGTCAGATTGCCCTTGTATTACTGTGTTACCTGTTACTCAATCTGAAGAAGCTGTATCTTGAATATTTTTTGATGCCAGAATCATTGTAATATGGAATGAATTTCAATCTTAAATCATAATGGAAATGCTGTATAGTTGTACATGGAGGAATTCAACTTTACAAGATAATTCTTGTCTTATGTTATCATCCTGAACAAGCAATAGATTTTTATAATTGAGAATATTTTGAGTTGTCAGCGGTAGCCTCCATTCACCAGCTCAGTGATTTCAGACATGTTGAAGTCTCTTGAGCCACTTCCTGACTACTGTAAGGTGGACAACGAGTAATCTCATTGAGTGTCTCAGTCTGTGTGTGATGAGTCTTTGTCTTCTCATGGTTGACTTGCGAAATGGAACGAAGACAAACGTTGCGTGACAGATGAAATTCCATTATGGCCTCAAAGGACTTATAGTTCCTGAACCTGAAATCAAATATAAGTAAAAAAAAGCATTTTAGTTTTACGTTGCATTTTGTTTCATTTTAACTTCCCTCTTATTTATTTGCATTGCTTTGTCTCGAGTGTGTGTCATTTTTTAATTTCACATATAGTTTGCTTTATTTTTATTTTTGTCCATATTCCTGCTTTTCTCTTTCCTCTCCTCCACCCTTTCCCCCACGTCTTCTCTTTTCCCAGATCAGGCTGCTGCTGTGGGATACAGTCGGCTAGGGGAGGTTCCACAGCCTCATTCCCCAACTACCTCCGGGACTCTGCTGAGGCTGTCATTATCTTTGACCTGACAAGTAGGTACTGGGGTTTAGGCTCAGCCAGTCCCTTGCTCTGATCAAGGGAAGAACTGTGTTTTAGTTTTCAGGAAGTAGTCAGGATTCCATTCACCTTAGAGGGAGACAGTTGTGTAGAATCTTTGGTCACAACTAAGGTATGCCTGGCTTTTTTTTTTAGTTTAGAAGTGACAATGAAACAAAGCATTTTACTGCTAAAAATACTGATTTTGTAACTTCCCTGAAGGAAATGTATTGGGGCAAGAAAATGGGAATTTTTCTTCTGTGGTATATACCAGTTCTGATAGAGTACTTTAAGTGTCCTGGTCCCTAATAAAATGCTGAGATGAAGGCAAAATCCTCTAATTCTAAAAAGCACGAATTCCAGTCATGCTTTTGAATATACAAAATTATTCCCGTCTAATCTTTTGGACATTACTATACTTTATAGATACAATCTCCACCAGTTATGGAGAAACAGGTATTCTCCCAAGGATTTTGTGGTAGTAGTTAGCCTTGACATTTTGGTTGGCTTTATTTGAAGGAGCTGAATTGTTTGTTTTTTCTTACTCCTCTACTGTTGACAATTCTGTAAACATCTTAATGTTTTTTTTTCTATACATTCTCCACAAACTCCATTTGTTTATGTATTTTTATTTCCCTTTCATGAAAAACTGATTTTAGAGCAGTTCATGATAACTTGACAATTGCAGAAAGAAATCTAATGAACAACTGTGGTGTATGCAAAAAAACATTTGGTAATTGCAAGTTATGATCCCGGACCTCTCCATTCCCAAGACCATTCTAAGATTCCAAAAGTCATCCAATTTCAAATGGGATTCTTCTAAGTGATCCAGAATTTACTTGACCTGGAACATTTTGGTACCTTTACCAATAATCCTTTCAAACTCAGAACAGTAAATGCCCACTGTACAAGATATGCAGGAGCCAACCTGATGTCATAGTTAAGGCACCAGGCCAGAAACTGGAAGATGGCAAGTTCCAGCTCCACCATAGGTATGAAACCAGCTGCCTAACTTTGGGCTAATATTTTCATCCTAGAAAGAAGGCAGTGGAAATCCACCTTCAAAAATCTTGCCAAAAAAACTGCAGGAGTATTGCCAGTGATCAACAGTGATACAACAGCACCTCCCCCCCCCAAAAAAAAGACATGGGCTGTGTTATAAATAATACGCTCATCTTGAACATTTAAAATATTGATGCGAATCAAACGGGTCTATGTAATAAATGGTTTATGTTCTAGGGAAGACCTAGGATATCTGGAAGGTCTTCATAAGTAAACCTTGTGTTCCCCCCAGGATGATAAAGTCAGAGCAGTTCTGCTGTCTTAGCCAGTTTGAGACATGTTTACGGGGAAATCAGGAAAGGGTTTTGTAAGGCAGCATGCTTGATAATCTTTCAGATCTCTACATATATAATAAGGTTGCCTAGAGCGTGCCAAATAAAAGAAGTGTCACTTGAATATTAGTCTGTGCAATCAATTTGATTTCTGCTATCAGAATGAAATTTGAGGGAAAATATCACACCCAACACCTTCAGTTTAGCAGTCAGGTTGCACAATAACACATGCAAGTCTGCTTTCTGTCATCCCAAGTTCCTTCTGCAATCTTAGTGAAAAAAATGTGGAAAAATTAGAAGGAGAAAGATGGTAGACAAAGCAGTTCTTTAAAACATGATGCTGTTCTTTTATTTTTACTGTTGGTTACAAATATTCAAAAATAAAATGTGTTGACCTACCATTGTAGAACATGCTTAATGGGAGACATCTGTCTTTTTTTTCTTATACAACTGTTAAATTGTTAACAAACATGTTTTGAAATTGTTTTATATTTAGGGCTCCCTAGAAAATGATGCTGCACAGGCTTCACTGGAAGACTTGGTGCAACACACATTTCTCCAAGACATCAATCATGTTGGTCTGAGATCTCCTCCTACAGATATTCTCCCACTACAGATTTTTTGCAGTGATTCCACATAGGACCCCAGTTCCTTGACTGAACAGATTAGCTAATTGCAGACATTTCCTTTCCCCCAGCACACTTCGAAGTATACAGGAACAAAGTTTATGGAAACAATGTTTCCATAACATTCTTATTTGAGGATGATGTGCAAGCAAGCTCCTGCTCCCATCCCAGCAATATTTCATTTCTTAATTCTTCTTACAGTATCTGTGCTCAGTTGCTTCCACTACAAAATATTTTCCTTTATTTTTTGCATTTTTTCCCTTCCCATTATACTCTTGAATAATTGTATAACTGGATAGGAATGCATTTTATGATTCTGGCAATAAATAAACAGCAAATAGGATTTTGTGCAATGAGGTGCTGAAATTCAGGCTTGTTTTTAAACTCATTCACTTGTGTACTAATACTCATGTTGAAATGATAAATTATGCCAGCCGTTCTTGATTTGGAGTCTGCCTCGATGAATGTGAACTGGCTTAAGAAGCCTTTTCTTCAGTACAGCAGGTTACCATCTGCCTTGCTTATGTTTTCTCACCTGCATTTATCCTTTGAAGTTCAATCCTTATTGTGCTGATTTAACTCTTTGTGATGGAAATGTTTCAGTGGGCTTGCTCAGAGCATCTGTAGCAAAATCTCTTACTCTTCTAACCCATGATATGATATAGTTTGGGCTTAGTGTATGATATTAGTCTATCGGTTGTATTTGTAGACTATCATTTATATAGTAATCTCTTATGCAAACCTAGACAGTTTTGCTTTATTTAGTTTACCACACT
>JANHZU010010536.1:57867-83400 GCA_032468055.1 Acrochordus granulatus | reverse complement strand
CCACACTTGAGCATGTTGGGTAAACCCAATTAACAAAAAACATGCTCTCAGGAATGAATTTGGCTTGGTGTGTGTGCTGTCAAACGGATCAGTCAGGAGTTTGGAAGAATGGAGTCAATTTTACAAACTACAGACAATCCTCAATCATGGTAATTGGGACTGAAATTTCCATCACTAAGTGACACAGTGGTAAACCCAAGGTGATGTGATTGAACCACTCAGCAGAAATGCATGTATTTTTGGTTGTTAAGTGGTTACCATTTGTGATCTTTTGCAGTGTTGTAATTAGGAGCCACTTGCCAAGTGTTCAAATTATGATCACATGGTGGCAAAGACACGATTGATATAAGTTGAACCTGTCATAAATACCACTTGCTCAGCATGTCATAGGTTTGAGCGATTGCTGAATGGTCCTTAAGCTTGGACCACCTATACATACTTATCAAATTGGCCACATTTAATATTTTTTTCCTGTACTACACTGTTTATGTCGGATGGACGGTGAAATACAAGTAATATCTTCAACCAATGATAGCACTTAACTCTGAACTAAAACTATCAGTTTGAGTAAAACTAGAATTGATCTTAATTTGTAGGTTCACTTAGATATGTTTTCTTTTCTTCTAGTAGTTTTTAAGTAAACCTAGCCAACAGCATGGTTAAAACTGAAACAGGATAATTTGATGGTATCTCTTTAGTTTAAATGCCTTTCTTTGCAGTAAGCCAAACTGCATAGTTATCCATGAGCATTCTGATATTTGAGTCCTCTGGCGACTGGCTGCAAGTTTGGGTATTAATGCAGTATAAATTTTCCGTGTATATCCTGATCTTTTTCCAATAAGCTTGGCTTGTGTTGGGCTATCTCATGTTTTGTTTCAGTCAGAAGAATTTATGAGTAAGCAGGGATTTTCTTAGTCAGGTTCCCTTATTGTTATGCTCCTTTCATTACCACAGGACTGTACAGTACAGTATTGTGTACTTTATAGGAAGAAATATTTTCCCCATTGTATGCTCAAAATAAAAAATTGACTCTATTTTATATGGAAAGTTAATCTCTATGTATCTCTCAAGTTTCTTTTGTTGCTTAGTCACTAGTTGCATCCAATTCCTTTGCGACCCCATGGAAAGCAGCACGCCAGTCTCCCTGTCCTCCACTGTATTCCAGAGTCCACCCAAAGCCACTCCCATCATGTCTACAATGCTATCTAAGCATCTCATCCTCTGCCCTCCCCTTCTCCTTCAGTCTTTCCCAGCATGATGGTCTTTTCAACAACTCCTCTTTTCACATTAGGTGGCCAAAGTATTTGAGCTTCAGCTTCAATAACTATCTTTCCAACAAACAATCAGGGCTGATTTCCTTTAGAACTGATTGGTTCAATCTACTCCACCTCTCAAGAATCTTCTCCAGCACCACAATTCAAAGACATCAGTTCTTTAATGCTCAATTTCTAGTAGTAGCTGTATGGAAAATCAGATATATAATCCTGCAGTGTTACTTTTTTGCCTTCCTTTTTTGAAGGAAGTCTTAAATATCCCCATTACCTTCTAATATGCAAAGATAAAGTAGTCCATCTTAATTTGTACCACTGGCATTCTCCATTGTCTTGATGAAGGCCTTGTGGAGTAAAATTGTTAGATACCTCTGTGATTGTAAAACTCGCCTCTGTTTTTAATGCTAGCTACTATATTTTCTGATGAGACACTTCTGTGCAATCCTATAACATTCCTTCTAATACATTGCTTTTTCTCTAAAGGATAGTTTTTTCTTCTTCTGTCTTGTGTCTGTTTCTTCTGTGGGCTGGATCCTAGCAGGTCCGACTTCAGCTTTGGGACACAGCAGGCCAGGAACGGTTCCGTAGCCTCATTCCTAGCTACATACGTGACTCAACTATTGCAGTGGTAGTCTATGACATTACAAGTGAGTAGAGATTTGTTTCATTGTGCACCAAAACACTTTGCTCTAGAAGAAATCTGAGCAGAGAAGCCCTGAGTCATCCATGAAGCTCAATGGGCATGGCTCAATTGACGCCATGCTAGCAAACAAAAACATGCTAGCATCTTGCCCTGGGCAAAGAACCATTCAGAAGCTTGAATCTCTTCCTTAGCCTGACTGCGATGCATTGAGCTATCTTTTCCTTGCAGATCTGAATTCCTTCCAGCAAACGTCCAAATGGATTGACGATGTGCGAACAGAAAGAGGAAGTGATGTTATCATCATGCTGGTGGGCAATAAAACTGACCTGGCAGATAAAAGGTAATTGTAGGGTTTGAAAGAGAATGCTTTTGATAGGAAAAGGGGATATATTATAAAAATTTCTGGCTAATACCTGGAAGAGCCAAGGCATGGATGGGGAAACGGCATTCATCCAGAAATTTCTGAATACCCAGTGACCTAATTTTAGAAGCCTTCTTGGGAAACTGTTAGTTTATGCCTTTGGCAGACTGATTGCAGAGGCTTTAAAAATTTCATTTCTTATTCTTAGGCAGATTACTACAGAAGAAGGTGAACAGAGAGCCAAAGAACTAAGTGTGATGTTCATTGAGACTAGTGCGAAGACTGGCTACAATGTGAAGCAGGTAACTATGTTTCAGCAGCAGCCTCACATTGGGATTTCAAGCTACCTCTTGTCCAATCCAGTTTGAGACCTCTTCTTAGCAAATGTGGACCTACTTTGCTTAGCACTGATGTTTTCTACAAGATGAGTTTTCCCAGCTTGAATGGTGTTTGAATTTTTAGTATCCTTAAAAAGAGTATATGCAATTTCACCCCTGATTGAAGTGCTTTTCATACTATCTGCTAAAGGTTTTTCATCTCTCTACTCCTTGAATATATTTCAGTTCTTTTTTTTCCATGTCTATTTTCCTTTGGAGAATATGCTTCATATTCTACTACAGGCACTGTATTCACCAGTTTTGGGTGTTGTCTTTCAGCTTTTCCGTCGAGTTGCTGCTGCCTTACCTGGGATGGACAACGCTCCTGAGAAAAGCAAAGATGACAGTATCTTTACTCTTACTTGCAAACCCTCTCTGTCCACCATGTCATTTTTAGAGAATACATCTCTAACAGGAGTTCCTTTTTCTGCCATCAGTAATTTTGTAGGCAAATTGGAAAAGTCAAGCCATCTCAGCCTTCAGCCTATCAATTTTGTATGTGTCCAAAGGAGCATTGAAAGGTTGTTAAGGTCCACCCTAGTACTTCTACTAGTTTCTGGAAGTTTGAGAGTTGAGCTAGTTCAGCTCTTTAGAAGCCACTTTCTGGAAGTAGGAACTACAAGGCCTGATCTTCTCATAATTGCTATCATTATTTAATTTGACCAGAATAACCATTTGACTGCTGAGTTTGGTATGCTGAGAATTTAATCTTTTCAAAGAACCAGTAAATCAAGGTAGTCCAGTTTTCATTATTTGCAACCCTTCCCTTGAGTTTTAAAGATAACAGGAAGGATAAATGCCAGTGGGAAGGACAACGACTCACTCTTTAACTCACTTGACTGACGTGTTGGATTAGAGAGATCTATTCTGGTTTTGTATGTTTTTTTTTCTGCTTGTTCTTCTATAGAGAGATGTTTTCTTTAACCTGTTCTCTCCAGTGATTGACATCAAATTAGAGAAGCCTCCTGAGCAGCCTGTTACGGAGAATGGCTGCTCTTGTTAAATGATCTACAGCGTGGCAGCCCCTTCCCAATTAGCCAGTTCAGTCTCACTGAAGAGCACCACTTCTCATTGACTACCAAACCACAACTTTCCAAGGGCTGAAAGCCCAATTTAATAGGCAATTGGAGTCATCCCATCTCCTCCTCCCCCCGTCGTGTGGACAGCCCCAGCTGCTCCCGTTTACTGCATGGTGTGAACCCTCAAATGCCTCCTGCCCTGTGTTGGTTGTTGCACTTTGGTGCTGTTGTGGCACTCTTTTGCTAGGTTTCCTTGCTGGGTCGTCCTATGAATGTGCAGGGGAGGAACTATTTCCACTTTTGAAAAATAACTGACAAATGTATCATAAAGATGCTAAGGCATTCTTCTCTCCCCCTCCCCCTTTCTAAAACTTTTTTAGCGCTGCTTTTTATTCATTTCCAGAGGCTGATCCTCTGTTTGATTTGGTTATGCTTTCACTGATAGCAAGAAGAAGCATGTGTCCTCCTACTTTTCTGTTTTTCCTTAAGGGTGGTGCTAAGGAAGAGGTAACACCTAAAAGAGGATTGACACACATTCTTTTCTCTCATCCCAGAACTGTCTTAGTATTTTTTTTATCCCAGATGGTCTGATTTACTCCACCCCCACACCACCCATTGCTGGATATGTATAGAGATGGTAGGCAGAATTGGGCAGATTGAGGAAGGGTTCTGATTCTTATGTGGGAAACCTGGTCCCTGCATAGTGATGAGTTGGGAGTCTCCAAATTGGAGGATGAGCATCCTCCAGTAGTTTATTCCACCCCACTCTTCCCCTTTCTCAATACTCTCAGAAAGATCCTGTTCTAGGTGAGTTGCGAAGTAGCGGGTAACTGGAATAAACAGGAACTTTCTAAGCTTAGACCAGTGCCAGGAGCTGCTATTTTTACATAATTTATCACTCATGAATCATTTGAAATATGCAAAGTGCTTTACAACTGCCTTCACTTTTTGCTTCATTCCTTGGTTTGCGATTTTGAATTATGTCTCTAAATCAGTCTTCCCCAACCTACAGATGTACTGAAGTACTCTTTCTATAATCCCCAGCCCCAAGTCTGGAAGGCCCAGACTTGAAATGCAAGGCATTTCAAAAGTATTACATTGGAGAAGCTTCCATAGATGGCTGAAGATGTCATACTCAGTCCCTGTCTCACTATTGGAAGGCCCTCATTTTGAATTCTGGGTCTTTAGTCCCCTACCTTATACTGAATTTTCAAACTCAGATATCTAGATAAACATGGAATAGTTTGTTTTTATTTAATTTACTGTGGAAGAAATACTAATCCTTGTCAGATATCTGCTTGTTCTACAAAATAATATTGTATTTAAAAATTTTAGAGGTGCATAGATTTCATGAACTTCTAATTTAGCACAGAATTTATTTTCAGGTATCTCCTTTATTGCACTAGCATGCAAACTGACATGGGAAGACAAGTAGAAGATGGCATGAACTGGATAATTATGTTTGACGATCATTTGAATAACATGTTTTGTTTGGTCTGTGGCCCTATTTGTCTGAATGTTATTGTCCTTCTGTAGATCACCCTTCCTGAATTACAAAAATCTTGTGTTCATAATGCATATGGCCATTTGCAGTATAGCAGTTTTTGTCAACCTTGGCAACTTTAAGAGGTGTAAACTTCAACTCCCAGTGAAGTCCACACGTCTTAAAAGTTGCAAAGGTTACAAATACTTGTATGTGCTGAAGACTGTGGAGATTTGTCATTTGAAACAAATGATTAAGGGAGTTGCAATCTTACCCATCTAAAAGGTGCTCTGGAGAATGGCTCCTGTTGTGCTGGGCTTGCTTTTGAGTAGAATTTATATATACTGTGTCCTTAATTTAAGGCTGGGTGATGAGGTAATACAAGAACATAATTCCTTGAGGTTGGGAATGATAAGGCTACATTAACCATTTTCTTTGGACTTGGTCAACATACAAGGTGTTGTCTTTTGTGATTTTTCTCACCTTTTCTGCTTAATGTGGGCTGAGCTCACCTAGAGCCAAAATAAAACTTTTACGGGATTAGAACCAGAAAGGTTTCCCTGATCAGAGAATTTCCTAGTCTACTTTTAAGAGCTGCTCTCCCAAGTGTCCTGGTTCCATTTCTGGCATGTGATTCTTTCACAGAGGCTGAGATGCAAAAGATTTATTTCCTCCTTTGTCTAAAATCCCCTCCTTCTCCTCGGCCTCGCTCGCTTATCAACTGTCCTGCCAGAGTATAATTTATGGAGCCGTACAGTTGAGTTGTTTGCCAAATTTGCAGGAAAAGGGGAAACACTTTCCATCAAAAGTTGCTAATCTTTACTCCAGCATTACACCATATCCAAAGTATCTGCAAGATACATCATAAAATACTCAAGGCTTGAACTAAAGTTTCTTGCTTGAGGTGCCAGGTTTTCCGTGTAGATGAGCCAACTGGTTTCACTTTGTGAGTTTGCGGTCCTTGGTCCTTTGGTTTTCTGCTCGTACTCTGGAAGCCTCATGCATAAAGTGGGACAACAGTCATGCAGAAGCCATAGAATATTTGCATCAGACTTGGATCTGTCGCCCTCTTCCAGCACAGGATGATCAGACATAGGGATGCTGGCTGTCCTTGCCGTTTCTTACATCTAGAAATGGGCGCGTGTGGGGCCAGCCCCTGAGCCCTGATACCAAGGCCTCACATTGTTTAAAATTTCAGCCTGTCGCTGCCTTACGAGGTGACAGCAGCCTGCGGCCTTGAAATCTTGACAGAGGTAAGTGCATTGAATTATTCCTGGCTCTTAAAGCAGCACTGACCTCTTTCGATACTCGGCCACACCGTGTCAGGTCTCTGAGAGAATCGGTCACTTTTCTGATGCGCAAAGCCCCTCTGGCGTTTTCTCACACGCCTTTTATCTGAATCCAGGCAGCCGCGCACTGCTCTTTGCCTCTCCGGCAGAATCGGCCAGCTTCTGAAGCTTGGCTCCGTGGGTTTTGAAAGCGAGCCCCTTTACCAAGGCCTGTTCCCAGCCCGTGTAGATAACTGTGTATAGGTATAGAGAGAGACATATGCGCCCTGTTGTGTGGGAATTGGCAATGTCCTGTCACGTGTCCGTCCCTTTCTCCGCAGTTAACTGGGGCTGCGGCTCTCCCTTTCTCCAGCCACCCAGTCCCCAGCCACTATGTCATGATGTTCTTCGGAGATGCACTGGAAACCTGTCCCTCTGGAGATGAGGGATTTAAAAAAAAACATAAATGTCTGTGGGTCGGGATGGCGGTTGGGGGAAAAAACCTTGTGAACGACACTGTTCGCTTTCCCCTGCCTTCTCTGTGATTGTGTATAATACTTGAGTGTGTGTCTCGGGCTCTGCTGTCTCCTAGGTGTTAGCCAACTAAGTGACTCTTGATATATGAATATTGACTGTCAGACTGCAACTGTGTATCACACTAAATAAATTCAGTTCACCACAGTTCTGGTGTCACTGTGATCAATTTTAGGGGAGACTTTGCATCCTGTAAGTATGTCAGGAATCTGGGAGCACTTCTTTCTGGTCACAAAGTGTACTAAAAGCATATCCCCAATTCTGATTCCCACTTTTTTTAACGGAAGCTAAATGGAGAAATGAAGGAAAGCACTGAGCCTCTTGGCATCCTTCCTTCACGGCTCTCGTGTGGCCACAGGGACTAAAAGCTAAATATTTCAAGAAGTGAAGAGAGTTGCTTCTAGCTCTGTGGGATTCTTCCGTGAAATACCTCTGACTTCTGAATGTGCACCAGATAATATTGTCTGATTTAAAAGACAACACTTTTGTCACTTCACACTCTTGCAGATTTTGAGGCTACGTCGTGTTTCTGGAGCTTCAGAGATCTGAATAGCCTTGGAAAACAACATCTGGTAAAAGACTGGATAAGCAATCCAGGACAAAAGCTAACAACTTTTTTCTTGGAATATCTATTTTTCTTCACTGCACTGTGCTAGTCTTGATGCCCTTGTCTCTAGAGAAATGGGAAAGCGCATGAGCAAAAGCATATTTCTATCCCCTTTTTTATCATCAGGTCCTGCAACAAAAAAACCATAATGTATGGTTTTATTCCACTAACTGCACTTTTAGATGGATGCAGCTCTTGGAATAAATGCTATAGTTTTTTACTCGTCAGAGGAGGTGATTAAAAGTTTTTCTAGAGTGGCTGGTAATAACATGTCCTCAGTGGCTCCTCTTGCAGTCTAAATTAGGACTTTCAGGTAAATTTTGTTTAATGAGAAACATTCTTGCGTTTGCATCTCACTAGCCAGAAAAATTGCTTTGAATGGCTTTGTTTACTCCCTAGGGATTTGTCACTTTTAAGGTTTTGGATATAGATGTGTGGAATTAAAGCATTAAAAGTAAGTTTGAACAAATCTATAAAATCCCTAACTGGGCAATTAAATTTATTAGTCCAACCAAAATTGCAGAAAAGACAAAACTTGCACAGCAATGGCATTTTTTGCTTTGATAAACCTAGTGATAATCTGAATTCCTGACTGCTCAAGGCGGCAAGGTGGATTTACCCTATTTGTCCTTTTATTCGGGAGGTATTTCTATTACCTCTAGCGGTTAAGATGCTGGGCTTGGCCAGAAGATGGGCAGTTCAAGACTCAAGCGCCGCCGCTTAACGGGGTGAGCTCCTGTTACTTGCCCCAGCTCCTGCCAACCTAGCAGTTCGAAAGCATCTAAAATGCAAGTAACTTGATAGGTGCTGCCTAAATTGGTGGGAAGTAACAGCATTCTGTGTACCTCAGCATATAGTCATGACCACAGAAGCATCTCTGGACAACACTGACTCTTCGGCTATGAAGCAGAGATAAGCACTGCCCCCTAGAGTCAGACACAATTACACAATTGGCAGGGGAACCTTTACCTTGTAAGGTGGTAGAAATGTCTCATAAACGAACTGTAATACTAGAAATGTGTACTTGAAGCTTAAAGTTGGAAAGAATCATGAGAAATCTTGTGACCAGTTTAAATTATATGGTGCCACATTTGAAAATACCTCTCACTGGTTTCTGAGGCAATGTGTCTAAAATAAGATCCAGAGCTAAGAGACTCATGGGTGGGGCACCTTCTAGCATAAAGTGTCCTTGCATTTCTTCTATCACCAGCAGATAGAGGTGATTTTTTGACGATTAATGGCATTTTGGTTTTCAGACCTCCAGAATTTGATCCATGCATGGCTTTTAAAGCTCTGATTCCTGACTCAAAAAAATCTGTAAGGTTTTTGAAAGCTTTTATAATTTCATGTTTTGGATCTTGACATACTGTTCAGCATGGCTGGCTGGGGAATTCTGGGAGTTGAAGTCCACATAGTATAAAGTTGCTGAGGTTGAGAAACGCTGCTGTACGATGTAATCTTTTACTACCAAGTGGTGACTCAGTGCAACTTCCTGTCTAGTCAATGGAGCAGCATTTAGGAAACTGGCTTTGCCTGAGGGAGGAAATGTTTGTCCTTGGCTGTTTCAAAGGGTAAAACCAGCCTTGGCAAAGTGAAGATGTGCGGACTCCAACTCCCAGAATTCCATTGTCAGCCATAGCTTAAAAGTTGCTGAGATTGAGAAACAGTGCTAAGCTGAAGTCCACACATCTTAAAGTTGCCAAGGTTCGACACCCTGGGGTTAAACTCTCAAAGCAGAACTGCCCTCTCTTGGGCCAGCATTTCCTTGCATGTCACACTTTCTCCACGGGGCCTTTTCTGTTGCGCAAGAAAAGCCACCGGCTGAACGGAAAGGTTGCTCAAGACGAGCCCTTAAATGTGATGAGTGGGGAGGCCCATCTGGTCTTACTCCCAGAGCTCGGTGCTTCTCCCAGCAGCTGTTCCAGGAGGGCAAAGCTGCTTATAAATGTATAAGTTATAAGCATAAATACTTATACATCCTTGGCATCTCTGTCCATTCCACTGTGAACTGAAAAAGGCTTCTTGTTAGGAGTCTGGTTGCCTTTTTTGAGAAGGGGTCGTTGGGCCAGTTTTTGGCAGTTTTGCTGTAAATCACGACCTGGCTATACAGAGACTTCTTGGAGTAGTTCTGCTTGCTTAGACCTCCACCCAGGTGAGAATAATTTCTTTGCCCTTCAAGCGAGTCTGGCCTTTTTCGTCGGCTGGTCGGGCCCCCCACCCTTGTATCCCACATATCCCAGTATGTGGATTCTTTAAAAAAAATCACAACTTGAATTGACTTCTGCGGTGCAACGACGGGTGTGGATATTGAACCTGGACGGTGGGTAAGTAGGTCCCGACCGGGAGCTGCAAAAGGGGGGCTCCTTCCGGCTTCCCACCTGCTTTCCGAAGAGCCACGCCACACCTTATGCGCAGGAAGCTGCATGGGATGCCCGGAACAAAATGCTGCAACGTCGCTCTCCACCTGCGCCCCCCCACCCCGACCCCCACCCCGCGGCTCGGCATTCGCGGCTCGGCTCCTCGACGCCCCGACCTCGCGTGCGAGGCGCTTCGAGCCGCCGGTTCGCGGCGGTCTGCGCGGAGCCTTCCCCGGCCGCCCCTTTAAAGCTCGCCCGGCGCGGGGGCGGAGAGCGGCGCGTTCGCAGCTGCGGAGCAACGGGAGAGCCGGGCGGGCGCTGCAGGCGCGGCCAATCCTCGCCCCACCTGGCGTGGCCTCCGCGCGCTCCTTCGCGCCGGCCGGCCGGCCTGGGACCCCCGGCGCTCCTGGGAGGGGGAGGGCTCGCGGCGCCGCTCGGCTGTTGCGCGGGAGGGCGCGGCTGGCCGCCCGCCCGCCTACCTGCCTACCTGCCCGCCCGCCTGGAGCGGCCGGCTCCTTCGAGGCGCGCAGCCTCATGGAGCCCGTGAGGCTTCCGGACGAAGCCGCCTTCCGAGCCTTCCAGGCGGAGTGCGAGGCGGAAGCCGGCTGGGTGAGCCGCTACGACCGGGCGGGCGTCGCCGTCTGGGGGCAGCCGCCTCCGCAGGGGGACGCCGCGGTGCACCGCGTGAAGGTGAGGCGCCGCCGCTCGGGGCGCGGGCAGCGGCGGCCGGGGGCTCCGTGGGGAGGGGTGCGCGCGCCCTATCGCGAGCCGCGGCTGCGCTGCGCGTCCGCCTCGCCTGCCTCGTCCGGCGCGGCGTTTGTCCGCGCGCTCGCGCTCGCGGAGCCCCGGCTGGGCCCCTGCCGAGGGGAGCCCGAGCGGCTTCAGCCCGGCCCGCGCTCCTCCCTTCCCGGGACCGCAGGCGCCGGGCGAAGCGCGGCCACGGAGGCAAGTCGGCAGCCGGCGCTCGCCTTCCCCGCGCGAACCGAAGGGAGCCGAGGCGCTCCTTTCGAGGGAAGGAGCTTCTGTCGCTCAGCGTCGGAGACCGGCGTCTTTGGTGCTCCCTGAGCTAGCTTGGGTGGTTTGTTTTCGCAGACGTTTCATGTCCAAACTGGGTAACCTCATCCTTGCCATGATGACGTTACCTAGTTTGGTCATGAAACTTCTGCACAAACAACAGCAACCAAGCAAGCCCAGAGAGCACCCGGGCCTTTTCTTTCCTATCAACAGCTGCCGCTACATGTTTTGGGAAGCTGAGATAAACTGCAAGTCAGGTGTGGTGGGAATGTAACAAAACCCTGACACTAAAAGCTTCCTCCATCTTTAAGTCCAATTAATTGTGGTGAGAGAATTTTCTCGGCGGTGGTTATTTTCTTCTTTTCATTCCTGTTTCTACTTTCACAACTGTCTGTGTATATCTTCTTTTTCTCTCTTTAGTAATTTTTGTTTCGAATATCTCTGAACCGGCACATTAAGGTACAGTTCCTGTTGATGACATCAGTGACGTAGAAAAGGATGGGGGATAACAACAGACCAAAATGGAAATTAAAACATTTAAATAAGAACAAAACAGAGCGAAACTTTGCCATACTTGCCTGGTGGGTGAGATACCTTGCTCGTGATGGGGGAGATTCGTAACACATTTTAAAGCCATAACTCTCATCCAGTCCTGGATAATGAGCACCAGTCCAGGAGATTGGTCGGAGGTGTCTTCGGTGGGGGGTCTGCCTTTAAGGATGCACTGTGCAGAATTCCCCATGGTCCACAGCCAGTTGAGTTATTGTGGATAATGAGAGCATGGCCTATTAGGTATGGAGTAGGGGCTGAGGTGCTGAATATCTGGCTAAGGAGTTCAGATCCCCAGCTGGCCATCATTGGGTGGCTTGGACGACAAAACAATTTCTCTCAAACGTACTTGACTGGCTTCATGGAGTTGTGACCATTAAAATGGATGGAGACCCCAAGGAAGAAAATGATCCTATCGGATTAAGGTCCTAGTGGGAGATATAAATGTGGTAAATAGAATATTTCTCCTGGTACTGCTTATGGTTTTAAGCAAGAGTTTCTTCTTTGCTATCTGTTAGAAACAGATACTTGAGAAAGAAACTCAAAGATATTTATGCTAACCCAATAGGAAGTATGTTTGGAAGCTATGTTTGGAAGTATGTCTTAATTAGAAGCTGGGCACCAGCGTAATGATGCTCAAATTACTAGGTACCAAGACATTCCAAACTGTAATTTAAATTTTACTTGGACAAACAGCCTTATCCTGTAAACTTAACAGCTAGGCTGAGCCACCAAGAAACCAAGATGTTTATTTTGATGAGACCTTAAAGAGTTTCATCATAGTTTGGAGCAATTTTATCTAACAGCTGTAAAGCTGTTTGGGTTTTTTGGGAAGATGGATGGGTTTTTATGAAGGCCTAACCAAGTAAAGGAGAAATAATAATAATTTATTAAGCTTATAAGGCTGCCAAATCAGAGGTTGTGGCTTATAATTAAAAATAAATAAAAGCAAACTCCAGTGCAAAACATAAATAGTCCTATGGAGAAATTCATAAAATACTTTTTCAACCATTAATTTTCAGAGAAATGATAATATACTGTATATGATATATATGAAATATGATAAATATATGCTCAGCAGGATCCAAGGTCATCTTGACCCTGACCTGTTCAAAAGAGGACTTTCTCAGTGAAAAACCATCTGGAATGTAAAACTTCTCCAGTTGAACTCAAAAGTGTTTGATATGTATTTATTTATTTATCATATTTCTATGCCGCCAATTTCCGAAGACTCTTGGCAGCTTACATAGGTTAGTGATTATACATTTTTCTTTTATTTTTTTATAATTGTATAAAAAAGATTTAAAACAACCAGATGCAATAACCCCAGTATAAGAAACTGCAGTAAAATCAGGGTAAGTTTTTTTCCGTTGTTCAGCCAGCTGAATTTTTAGCAAGTAATTACATTTTTATCCTTGGTTTAAAACGGGGGTGTCCAACCTTGGCAACTTTAAGCTGTGTGGATTTCAATTCCCAGAATACTTCAGCCAGGGTTGTTCACCCCTGGTTTAAAATGTCTTCAAATGGTAACACTGGATCCATTTCTCTTCAAATTTTCTAGAAACCCTTGAGGCAGACCGGGTTAAAAGAAATAAATGTTGTGAACTCTGCTGTCCCTAGAGTGCTCATTTTCTTTGGAGTTTCAGAAGATTAGTAGGGACTATTTGATGAACTATTATGGTTCATTGATAAACTCCATGTGCATGCATCCTCCTTCCACCTTCCATCAAGCATATGCCAAATTTCCCAATGCACCAGCCTCCAGATGTGTTTGGAGAAGAAACTGCAACTCTGAACGATGACCCACCTTAAAGACAGCAGGCTGGGGACAGTTATCGTACATTCCAGCTTCCAAATGGGTTACTTATTTCTCTGAAAACTTATATTTTTATGGGAAACTGCTATACTTTTCCAAAGTGAGGCTGGTTCCCTTCAATATCATTCTTTGCTTATAGGCAGTAGAGCTGTCAGAGGAAAAGTTAAAGGTTTCCCCTGCCAGTTGGAATCCAGATTTCTGCCCAGCCTGTTGCACCAGTAAACGTTTTTCTAATCTGCCAGTGTTCATTAATGCTTGATTTTTTGCAGTGTTACTCTTGAATTATTTTTAGATTGTAATTACATGAGTCTGAAGCAAAGTGTCCTTGATGGGACATGGCATCTGGGGTTGTTGAATAATCAGTGGAGAACAGAGAATTTGCTCCTTGCTCTGCCACCAAACAAGGTTACTGTTGTACTAGCCAACCAGGAAGTTGGCCAACGGATCAATGATTTACAAAGAAGTGTGGTGAAACACCTTCAGAGCTTCTAGTTTGTCTCAAAGTAGAGAAATGGTGGGAGAATCTGCTCCTATTTAATTAGCAAGGGGCAAGATTAAAGGACAAAAATCAAGGGTGGTGCCGCAGTGAATAGACAGTTGGAAAAGCTGAGTTCAGTTCTTCCTCTAGATAAGAAGATACATAAAATGAGCAAAGCTGGTGTAGAAATAAAAATATGGCGATGAGTGAAGAATTGCATTTACGCTTTTTTCAAGAAAAAAGTGAAACAGTGCATTCATTTCAAAGAAGGAAAATTGCAAGACCTACTGCACTTAGATATATATTTGTAGCAAGTAAAAACATATGTTATCATGCGTAGAAGAGGATTTCCATTGGCTTATAGGAAGAGATAGAGCATGTCCAGAGCATGCCAAGTTGGACAGAGCAACGGGTTTCAAACATTTGTTTGCTAAGTGACAGAAGGCATTTTCTCAGCCACGTAGTTTATTCAGGTGAGCTACAGTGGATCACTCTGGGGCATCTTATGCGTCCAATCAAAACCCCTTATTTTCCTAGATTGTGTTTGAGGAATCATGTTGCAACGTTTTCTATATTTCTTCATGAACAGCCCTGGTGGCTTGCCGACCCAACTTTTACTGCTTTTGAAATGTATTCTAAATACCCACAGCTGTCTTTCTTCCGGTTAACAGCTTGCTTTTCTTTGCACTCAAGGCAGCAGTCAACATTAAGATAAACAAAAATGCCAGATATCCTTCAAATATTTAAACCGAGAAATAGGGCAATATTTTTTCCCTGCTGCCTTGGATTCTGAAATGATGTGAAGCCATCTGAGGATAACTTGATCCTAACTTGATCTTGAGGATAACTTGGCCACCACTGATCTGCCACTTCTCTCTTTCAAAGCCCTTCTAGACTGATCGTGCTTTCCACATCTGAGAGCAGAGTACTGTACACTTTATTTATATTCCCATAACATTTGTGGATGCCTCCGTGAAATGAACCTGAGGAAATCAGGAAATTATAGAGAGGGAGCTCAAGATTCAAGACTGTGGACCCAACCTTGGACAACTTAACCTCAGCAAGCTGTTTGACCTGACGCTACTGAGCACCATTTTCCCATTGACTGTTCTAACATTGCCTCTCCTTCAATCATAGGGACGCGTTAACATGCCAGATGTATCAGCTGAGACAGTATTTGATGTGCTCCATGACACTGAATACCGGAAGAAATGGGACTTAAACGTTATAGAAACCCATGAGATCGCCTGGCTGTCTGACAATGCTGATGTGGGATACTATTCCTGTGAGTAAGGGCCTAGAAGGTGTTATGTTATTAAGACCTTTGACAAGCAGATAGTAGGATTTGATTCTTGGCATCAGGGTTGAAAATTTGGTAAGGAGAGTTTTACCCGAGGCAGGGAAGAAAAGGTCCCTCTCTAGGCCCTATTGATTTATTTGGTGCCTTCAAGTCAGTCTTGACTCCTGGCAATTGTCTGGACAAGTCCCTGCAATTTTTTGGGAAGCTTTTTTTGGAAATGGTTTGCCCTTGCTTGCCTCCTAGGGCTGAGAGAGAATGACTGGCCCAAGATCACCTGGCTGGTTTTGTGCCCAAGTCAGTACTAGACCTCACTGTCTTCTGGTTTTTAGTCTGCTGCCTTAACCACTACACCCAGCCGACCCTCCGTCTTTAGGCCTGGAGCCCCCAGATTATTTGATTCTCTGAATTCGATGTCTGAAGTGGAACTAGTAACTTTTGTGATGAGTCAGGCAAGACTGAGCTGCATTTCTTCTGCCGTCAGAGACAGAAGATCTCTCAAGACTAGAAGCTGGAGAACAAGAAGTAGAGTTTATTCTGCTGCAATCTTGCTCAAGCACTTGCAGAAAGCATCTCCGGAACATGGTCTGCTTCAGCCAGACCTCGCTAGATGCTAAAGTGGCCAATATCTGCTGATATCTCAAATCCTTAGAGGCAGAGGGGAGTGTCTGCATTCTGTGGGGCTTATGGAACTAGCCAACTGTATGGTTCAAATTATCCATTACATGTGCTTTAAGGTGGCTTAAGATGATGGACTAGGAGCAGAGCCAGATTGTTGACCTTCCCTTAGGTATGGAAGCTTGCTGGGTAACTGAGCATCGAGCTCCTGAAAGAAAGACGGGGTATCTACTAATCAATAAAGTAATCATGACAGCATGCATAAGCGTTACTGCTTTTTTAAAGCTCAGCGCCCTGATGTTCCACAGGTAGTCCTCGATTTACAATAATTTGTTTAGTGACTGTTACAACCATGGCGACTTCCCCACGGTTACGTGATCAAATTTCAGGCGCTGGGCGGCAGGCATGACTTTACAAGGAGTGCAGTATCCTGAGGTCATCAACCTTCCCAGCCGGTTTCCGATAAGAAAAGTCAATTGGGAAGCTGGATTCACTTACCAACCAAGGGATTCACTGAACTGCTGCAGTGATTGGCTTACCAACTGTGGCAAAAGTCATAAAATCGAGCACGACTCACTTAGAACTGACATGCTCTGGCCCCAGTTGTGATCCTAAACTGAGGGCTACCTGGTTTCCCATTTCTGTTCTGATTGCGTGGCCAATTGGCCCAGCCTCCTTCATGGGGTTCTGTGCACATTTTATTGATGGATTAGATTTTGATCCCACCTTTATTGCTTCATAAGTAACTCAAGGTGGCAAACATACTTGATAACCCTTCCTCCTCCTATTTTGCCCACAACAATCCTGCGAGAGAGATTAATTAGCACATGCTGAGCCGCTTTTTGAAACATTTAAGTATTATTTTTTAAGGGATCGTAATCCCTACGCATGCCAAGAATACAGTACTTTGGAAATGTGTGAAGGCAATGGGTTGCAGAATTCTTTCAAAACTTTTGGTCTCTTTCTTTAGCAAGGAGGGGAAAATAGAGTCCACTGTATGCAGGCATTACAAGGATGGGGTAGCCGGCCTTCCTTCGTGTGATGGTATCCAGGCCTATGAAGACAACCTGCTAAAGTAACCTGGCGTGCAAGTTGGACATTTTGCAGGGAGGTCTCGGGTCAGCAAGGCTGAGCTGGGTGATAAAAACATTAACTTTTGCTAAAGTTTAGTTCTGAGCACCACATATCCAGAAGGTTATGATGAACAAGTTAGAGAGGGTTTAGAGGAGGGCAGCAAATAGGACACAAGGACTTGAGGACCTGCCAGTGAAAAGAAGCTGAAGGAATTTGAGTGCGGCCTGAAGAAAACAAGACTTAGGGGAACGTTGTGATAGTTGAGCTCAGATATTCAAAGAGAAGAAGGTCAAGAGTGCTTGAGTTTTCCAACGCATTGCAGAGGAATAGATTGGATGATCCTGTTCCAGCTTTACATTTCTGATTTGAATTTTGCACCCCTTTTCCATGTGTTGAAATCTCTACCTATGAAGTTCATACGTCTTGTTTCCCTTCCTGGCTAGGGAAGTGCCCCAAACCTTTAAAGAACAGAGATGTTGTCACCCTGAGGTCCTGGCGAGTCTTGGATAAGTCATATATAATCCTCAATTTTTCTGTCAAGCATCAGGTAAGTGAGCAAAAGATAAGGGTAAGAGGTCATTGGGAGGGGAGTTTAGGAACCTGGAGGACTCGATCAAAGATACACAGAATGATTTGCACAGCATGGTGCTAAAATGGGCCTCGTAGTTTGGGTTTCAGTATGTTGTAGGAATGCACCCTTGGCTTTGCTTGTTAGGTAAACTAAATCATCTTATTTTGGGGGCACTGCATGGTATGTGAATACAATTTTGTTTTCTTAACTCAGATTCGGTGCATTGTAGGAAGCCAACACAATGTAAGTTTAGCGTTGAAAGTACCTGCCAACAGGATAGGGCTGCATTCCGCAACAGACACTCAACGTTGACTCCACACCTACAGAATCAGTTCAGCTGCTAGAGGGCTCATTGTCAACAGGCCAACAGTTCAGCCGCAACCTCTTGTTTGCTTTCTCATGTATAGAAATACCCTCCACGCAAGGATCTCGTCAGAGCCGTCTCTCTCTTAGCGGGATACTTGGTGCAATCAACTGGACCCAGCAGCTGTTGTTTGACTTATTTGGCCCAGGTAGACCCAAAAGGTAAGGACACATTCTAGAGATAGGATTTGGATGTGAGACAGGAAAGGTGCTTTGGATCCAGGACTCTACCCATCACGACACAGCACAGATGAGCATTCCCACAACAGATTCAAAGCAGCCTTCCCACTTTGGATCTGCTGGTTGTCTTAATTGCCCAAGAAAAGCCTTGGTTTGCATTAGATCCGAACAGGAAACTTGAGAAGAACGAATTGTCTAAATGAAACCCTCTTCCTTCTTTCTCCTCCTTTTCTCTTTCCTTCCTTTCCAACCCTGTTTATGGCACGCTTTTGCAGGGCACCTCTTGGGATGCTCCAAGTGTCACCTCTTAACTTTTTATTGAGATAAATGGTTTTACATTTCTCAGCAGAACAACAGGTTGAAAATCTTCAACAGGGTCTGCAAATTGCAAATCGCATTGGAGGGTGATTTGGGGCTCATTAACCAGAACTCAGCAACATAAAACTTTGGTCGTTAGAGTTTCTTTGAAGTTTCAAATGTCTTCTTTGGTGACTATAGTATATGGGGAGATGCGTGGTATTGATTGATATATTTTATTTATTTATTTGTATCCCGCCTTTATTGGTTTTTTTTACAAATAACTCAAGGTAGCGAATAGATTTAACACACCTTCCTCCTCCTATTTTCCCCACAACAACAACCCTGTGAGGTGTGTTGAGCTGAGAGAGAATGACTGGCCCAAGGTCACCCAAATGCCTTTCATGTCTAAGGTGGGACTAGAACTTACAGCCACCCGGTATCTAGCCTGGTGCCTTAATCACTTAACCACAATATTGATTTATTGCTGATAATAGTATATATTCTGTATGTGTGTTAAAAGTGCCCACTGTTAAGATGAGAGTTCTTCCTATTACACAATGTTTGTCTTTTGTTTCCTCCTAATCCTTCCACAGTTATTGTCAGAATTATATTTCAGTGTTTAGGATTTTTCATGTTGAAAATCTCACGGTTGAGGGTCATAGGACTTGGAAAGCTGTCCAGTGATGACAAAGATCTCCGCATTAATGTCTATGTATACTCTCATTAATCGATGTCATGTCTTGTAGCAAAATTGCAAAAATATTTTGCAAACTTTCTTAAAAAGGCAACTGGACTTTTATTTCTAGATGCTACAGGGAAACGTTTCAATTCCCATCCAGGAGTCTTCTTCAGTCCCATATGAAAAAGGAAAAATGAAAAGGAATATGTAAGTCCAGTTGCCTTTTTAAGAAAGTTTGCAGACTTATTTATTTATTTATTGCAATTTTGCTACATCTGTGCATTAAAGGGTAATGGGCAATGGAGGCAAGATTGGAGTTTGGTGGCCTGTAGAAGTCGTTTGTCCAAAGAGGAGCAGAGCCACTGCCTGTATTTTATTTGAGTGGAGGGCTGCCATTGTATCAAAGTTGTTGAGTATTTTAGTGGTAGTAAAAATATTGGCTGGAACAAGGATAAAATTAAACCTAATCAAATCTAAATGCATTTTCCCCCTTTCCAACTCTTCTCCAAACTAGGATCGCTGCCTAAGTGGGTTGTGAATAAAGCTTCTCAGTACCTGGCGCCAAAGGTTAGTAAGGCGTCACCTGTTTAGCCAAACTGGTTCTCGTTGTGAGTCACGGTGTTTTTTTCCCAGAACTGTATTGATTTAAATGAGACCAAAGGAGAGAAAAGGATTTATCTCCTGGGGCAAGGCTAGGGTTGAAAGTTTGTCTGGAACTGGATCAAAGTAAGAGATGGAGTCAAAATTCAAGGACCAAATTCAAGTCTTTCCACTGCTGTGACTACTTAGGGTGGATTTACACAAGTCTCTCCACTTGGAGGGAGGGAGGGAGGAAGGAAGGAATATAGAAACAGAGGACAAAAGAAATAGAAAAAAAGAAGCTTCCAATTTCTTCTGCAACAAACATAAGTACATTTAGAGCATTAGCTCTTACTTTATGATTACCAAAAAAGGAGCTCACTTTTTTCTATTATCCAGCCTCTCCACCCAATTTTTCAGCCTTGGCCCTCTAATCTGTAGTGTCTGGGCAAGGCGATAATCCTAATTTCCCTTCTAATCTTGCAAACATGATGGCGAATTCAGATGCGATTCAGGGATACGTCACTGAGTGTTTTTCAGGAATCATGGTGGGATAAAAATACGTTAAAATAATGCCTGGGGATCACTTTAAAGTTCTAAGGCGCGATTAAAATGTTAGTGATTCTGGGTTTAGTTCCATATTTAAATCAAGGAAGGTCCAGCAACCTTGTAAGGATTGCGCAGCTGGTGATATATTTAGTGTGCTCTCTGCCTTTTCATTAAAAAATATAAATTAGAAACAGTAGTCATAAGGACACATTCAATGTTTACAATCTAGAGCAGTAATTCTCAAAGTATGGTTGGGGACCCCTGGAAGTCCCCAAGACCCCTCCAGGGGTCTGCAAAGTCAAACCAATAAATACATGAACATTTCTCAGTTCTCTTTCTATTACTAATGCGGTACATATCCAGCGATGTAACCCACAAAAGCCAAAGTTCTTTGGGGTTCTCAGTCATTTTTAAGACTGAAAAGGTGTCCTGAGTCCAAAATGTCTGAAAAGCAGTGGTCTGGAAGATGCAGCCAAAAAGGAAAGAGCGCTGAGGAGGACGGGGAGAAAAAGACCCTCGGGCACTTTTGCTTAATTTCGTTAAGTTCACGGAAGAGTTTTTTTCCTAGGGAAGGGCGAAATCACGACTCCAGAGTGGCTTCTTCTCTACCCTATATTTAGGGCTTAAATGCCAGGACTATGATTTGCCAGGAGCTTTCATTACTCAAAGACAGTAGCAGCAACCCCAGTATAGCTGGATGTTTGTTTGTTTGTTGTGGTGGTTGACCTTAGGAAGAAGTTGCTATGGATTGTAAGATCCACACAGCACTGGTTTCCAATTTTAACTAAAAACGGAAACATTTTCTTTCTCTGTTTTCCATACACTGAAGGACTGGAGAGGCAGAGGACCCTCTTGTTGAGAGGTTTACGGTTCTTTTTTCTGACTTGTACAAAAAGGTGGGCTGGGGACATATCACTTAACCGGTCTTTGAACCGCTGTATTTCCCGAAGGGATCCCGCTAGTATTTGTTGCTGTCGAAGGACGTTGCCATATCGTGCTGTGCAAACGTCTCAGGCGGCCCCCCACTTTGTTTTAGCAAAGTTTTAATGACCACCCCTAATTATTTTCCGGTCTCTGTATTAAAATTAAAACAGAAAATACAGGCAATGTGTCCACAAACTGCAAACAAACACAATTTTCAGAACGAAAGTCAGTATCAAATAGTGCTAAATACTTGCCACTTTAGCCTCTGGAAGCCTTTTCCCCCCGGCTTTTTCCTGTTTTTGAATGCTGCATGCAAATTTCCTGTATTTTCTGGTTGTATTCCGGTAAAGAGACTGAGACATGATTATGCAGTATATGGTCATTGTACCATGGCTAGGACAGCAAATCCCATGGTGCACAGAACTGTATCTTGTATTTTACCTGACCCTTCCCTTCCCTTCCCTTCCCTTCCCTTCCCTTTCCTTCTCATCTGACTTTCAAGGCATAAGCCTTAACTTTTAATAGCTTGGTGGAGTTGTGGTGTTGCCTCCAGTACCTGAAAAGAACACTGTGAGAAGAAGGGTGGAACTGCAAGCTTTTTGCCTGTGGTTCCCTTCTCCTTTTGTTTATTATTTTGATCCTTGTTCTTTCCCTTCCTTCCTCCTTCCAGCTTATGAAGAAGATGTACAAAGCCTGTTTGAGGTATCCCTCCTGGAAGCAGGAACACAACCCAAGCAAAAAGCCTTGGTTGCATCCTGAGCAAAGCCCACTCCCTACGATGCCCCTCTCCGAATTGTCCCTCCAACACGCCTCCTCGCTGGAGAACATCGATGAGAGCAGTTTGATGGAAACCAAGGAAGAGAAGGGGGGGGACACTAGTGGGTCAGAGAACTGACGTCAGCCTGACTCTCGCTGAGCTTTGGAGGCTCGCGCTTGCCTGCCATCTGGCTTACCTTGTAGGTTTTACAATAAAGGGTAAAAACAAAATTGGATGCATTTCTTTTCTTTCACAGCCGTTGCCCGGCACTTATTCTCAGCTCATACAAGCAGTGTTCCTTAGAGCAGCTTGGTTGGGTAGGGAATGAACCCTTCTCTATTTTGCAGGAGCAAAAAGTGTGATTTGATGTAGGAAAAATGTGCCAATAATGCTCAATGGCGAAGTAGCGGAAGCAGTGTCAGTTGTCTGTTTGGAATCAAAGGAAGTACCCTCCAAGGCTGTTTTGCTGCTCGGGGACTGGCTGGATTCCTTATCGATAAAGGGTTGCAACATTGTGGGGCTGGGGACACTTTTGGCTTTGCAACGGCAGGCAGCGGCTCGCTCCCCAGAAGAGCTGAGCCTAAACCACGTGGCGGATGGGCTTGAATTCCAGATTAAATTTGACTGAACTGGATTTGCGTACAAACGTGGAGTCAAATGGATCAAGCGTCTTTGAAGATCCTCCTGTCGTGTTGACATCGATGAGCCAGTTGAAATCTCCAGAGGAGCTTCTGAGGGTCTGTAGACAGTCCTTAGACGCCCCTCCCAGGTAACATGGAGCTGAGGCAAGGTCTTCCAGAAGGTGGATCTGCAGCATCGACAAGGATGACAATACCTGGCCTGGTTTGATAAGCTGTTTGCGCTGATGTGGCACGTGGCTTGAGGCAAGCGTGGAGAACGATCAGATCGGTGGAAAAGGTTCCGTGCCTTCCCAGCGTGATTGCGCTGCCTTTGACTCAAGCGGTAGATCAAATTCGGGCCGCATCGGTGAGGAGATGCCTCAAGGGAAACGCTCTTACCTGTCCCGTTTGCAGGTTCTCCATCCTCATCTTACCTTTCCCAGGTAATGTTGGGTGATCTTCACTCCGATGGGTCAATGGCGGAGGAGTGGAAGAGGCAGGCCGAGGAGGGTAGATGGATAAAAATGGTGGAAAGTCAGTTAGGCTTTGCTGCAGTGGGGAGGGAGCAGTTTCTCCAGCTGAGGTGGGACCTAACCAGGTTTCCTTGCCTCGCTGCCAGCCGTTCTTTATTCTTCTCTGACAGCTCTTCTTCTTCTAAGGAGCTCCACTGCTGATCTACAGGGGATCTCAGTTTGCAACATCCAGCACAAGGTCCACCCTTCTTTGGGAAGGTCTGCAAATTACCGAAAGGAGCTACTTTTGCAAGCTGCAGGTAAGACACTGGTCTAGACGGCTGACTTAGGAGTCTGTTTCTACTCCGTTTATGTTCTCTCTGCGGAGCGCAGGGCTACGTGAAACGTGAAAGTTCCCTAAAACATTAAAAAAAAGAACAACAATGAATCAAGAGCACCCAGGATGTTTACTGGATAGAGCAAGGATCTCAGATCGGATTGGGGGCCGAGAGAAGATGCTTGGTGTCTTCTCCTAAGGTAGCAGGGAGCCGCTCTCCAAGAGGGCCTTTGTAAGTGGGGTCCCCCGCTGACAGTAAGGTCACTCCAATGTTCTTGGCCATCTGCGAAGGCCCTTCCCTTCGTAGCTCTCCTCTCAAGATGGTCAAAGGAGCAGTCAAAGCATGGAAAGTGGCTGCCTCTCCTTCCCTTCCAAGAGGAGGAAGATCTGTTTGATGCTCTTCTCCTCCCTCGCCCGGCTTTCCATCTTGAAAGAGCAGCCGTTGTACTTACTTCTCCAGCGCCGTAGACTCAATTGCCTTTGAGCAGGTCTTCGCTTCTGTACTTAAATATCGATCGGTTCAATATTGATGGGTTTGAGGCCGTTGCTTAATCATCGATATTGGATCACGTTGTTGGTTTCAAGGGTGGTTTCCTCTCCGGGGGGGATTTGTCCGGCGCTGTCTGTCACGAGCACCTGTCCGTGCAGTATATACTTTTAGCGTCTGCTTTTGATGTGCCAGCTGGAGTCCTGAAAGTTTACTCTCCCCACCCTCAGTAGTTCTAATGCCACAGATATGTAATTTTTTACTGATTTTTAAATGGTTTTAATTGTTTTCAGTATATGTTGTTGCTTTGATGCTTTCATCGTAGGGCGAGAGTCGTATTGAGTTCGGCGGCAGATAAATTTAATAAATTAAATGCATACGTGCATAAAATTTGGCCCTTTTGCATACACTTTGTTGTGAATAGATTCCGTGTACAGTCATCTTCGACTCTTGGTTGTGAATCCTTTCTCTCCATGAAAAGAACGTTTGAGCCGCAGTTCCTGTTTTACCAGAATGTAAAAGGCCAATCCGAGAAAAATTCTGAGCCCTTTTCTTCTTTTTCTGCTTAAGATTGTCAACGGCATTCTTACTAATACTTCTCCTCTCTCTCTTTGGGCCCAATGCAGACCGACCCAGATGTCAGCGACAGACTAGTTAGCCTCTCTGATAGAACAGCCACCAATTTTGTTGTCCGTGTTTTATAAAGAGGCTCAGAAGATTATCGCCAGGCGGGTCCTTATAAATTGAAAAAAAAATGAAATTTATGAAGACGTAAACGCAACGCATAATTCAGCGTAACCCTGGCATCCTTCACCCAGACATAGTTGCAGCATCCTTCCAAACAGGATGCGATTCTTAATCGTGGCTGATTTTGCCCAGGCCTGACTTGATGTTAATATTAATTCTCAGAAGTGCTGCGTGGTTTTTCTTTGGAGCTGTTCTGATGCAAGGTCACTTGTCGGAATAACAGTGGGACTTCTTTCGCAACACCCAAGCCAAGTTCTCTCTCTCAAAGTATTTCCCCGAGTCGGAGAGTGGAGAAGTCCGTTCACCCTTATTACTCCTGGACTGTGTTCCCTCTCTTACGAGAAGAGTTTTGAAACTAAGTGCTGCCTAATGAAGGGTTTGCGAGGGTCCCCGGTCTCCCCATTCCGGACAAGCCAGACCGGCCAGAGTCCGATGCTGATCATCGGTACCTGAGGAGGAGGGATGTAGTGTGTGAGCTGCGTCTGCTGAGCCACTGCGCAGCCCTTCTGTTCCGGGGATCAAACGCCGGCAGGGCTCCTAATGTAAAGCAGCTTTTTAATTCAGAAAAAGGAAGCAGCAGCGTCTTCCTTTGGGATGCATTTAGTTGTTTGTCTCCCTCTGCACACTGCGCATTATCAGGCTGTAAAAAGCTGAAGGTGGTACTCTGTGGAAATCCAGTCTTTTAACTGTGTATAAAAATATAAGGAGAGGGAGTGAGTGCTGGCTTTTTTCCTTTTCCTTTTGGTGGCTACCTGTTCCTGGTGTAATGCTTCCTTTCTTTCATTCAAAGCAAAAAGCCAGAGAATGAACTTTTCGTCAGGTCTTCGGCTGATCTAAAAATGCAGATTCTTCTGGTGTGATGGCTGCAGATAAGCGACACTGGATGCCCGTGAACATGTAAACTGTTGGTTAATTTACCCACATCCGATGTCGAAGCATTTCAAAGCACATCAGTGTCACGGAATCCAGCTCAGTTGATGGTCTCTAGAGAAAAGTTCTGTGAGGTTAAAGAGCACCAGATTCAGGTAGTCTGAACTTTAACGTCGAAAGAAAGCAGCTGACTGAAAATATATCGGGTCTTGCCCAGGGGATAATAAAAAATGTGTATGAGTGCAGGGTGCAAGGACTCATCTTCGCATTTCACCCATGTGAAGGCGAGAAACCAAGACATAAGAAAGAAAGAAAGAAAGAAAGAAAGAAAGAGAAGGAAAGAGAAAGAAAG